>MJUU01015286.1:26746-45656 GCA_002080025.1 Modiolus philippinarum | reverse complement strand
CTGTCTTTGGTCTATCCTTTACGTAGATTAATTGTCTTCGATCGATAGTGGTCCACAATCCAATACCGTAGCAAACTATTTCTTATCTATAGCATACTTCTAAGCCTCTCTAGAATCATAGTCCTCTTCTTCTAACAATCGCTGAACTGCAATTTGATTGTTCAGTATTCTGTACACCTTCAATCCATTTTGTCCCAAAACACACCCGTTTTAACGTTGCAATAATTTTATCGAAATGATATTCCTTTTTGAATGTCTTATTATATTTTTAACCCCAACTATGTTTAGTTCTATCTTAAATATGCTCACGAGTATACTTTTAGTTGTGCTCTAGTGCTCATTTCAGTATTCGGTTGATTGATTGATTAGTTAGAGTTTAACGTCCAATGAGCAATATTTCAGCTATATCAGGACGAGAACAAGTTAATCAATTCAAAAAATTGAAAGTATCAGAAGAAAGAAATAAAGGTGGAAGGGACAACCTGGGCAACGACTTTTGACTGCCACTGGAAAATTGGAGAAATGGGTAGGGGCAGGAAATTTAGCCTTCCATACGACACCCAGTGCGTCTGCTCTCTTTAGAGAAATATAGAAGGGGTCTTTATACTGCATGGAGCGTGGCGTTTCTCGACACAGTTTGGCTACAATGGTTCGCGGTCAGGCTTTCCGTATTATGACCTGACTACCCCGCATAGACAGGGCATTCCCCTATCCACCACCTGGGGACGCGCCCGGCAGCTCTGTAGCCGAAGCCCCTGAAAACCGATTCAGGTGCCGGGTTTCAGTATTCGGTGGTGGTGGTGGTGGGATGCTAGGCTATTGTGGTGGTGGTGGCGGTGGTGGTGACAGTGGTTTCGCGGTAGTTGGGCTTTTCTAATGGATGACAATTGTGTTGGTGAGCTTCTTCAGTTATTGATTTTCTTGCTTAATGGAACTACTCACGTCTGCTCACCTGACTCACTAGCTATTCACACGACTCACGAGTTACTCACGAGTATCGTTTTGACAGTGCTCGCGTGCTCATTTCACTATATTGCTGCTGCTGCAGCTGCTGCTCTAGGGTAATAGTGCCCCTGCTGCTGCTGCTAGCTTAGAAAGAAACAAAAATGCAATACACTGATACTCTTTACCATAATCTAACCCTAACCATAATTTAACCGTAACCCTATCTATAATGTAACCCTAATCCTATCTATAATCTAACCTAACCATAATCTAACCCTAACCCTAATAACAATCTACCCCTATCTATAATCTGACCTTAACCATATATCAACCCTTACCCTTATTACAATATAACCCTAACCCTATCTATAATCTAACCCTAACCCTATCTATAATCTAACCCTATCTGTAATCTAACCCTAACCCTTTCTCTAATCTAACCCTTACCCTTATTACAATATTATTCTAACCTTTACCCTAGCCCTATCTTTAAACTTACCCTAACCTTATCTAAAATCTAACAGTACTGTAGTAATAAGCAGTGTTCTGTCTATAGCCTAAGAGAAATACATGGTACCGCTCATAACAAATAATGAATTTATCTTATGCTATAGAAAGAACACTGCTTATTACTATAGTACTGTTAGATTTTAGATAAGGTTAGGGTAAGTTTAAAGATAGGGCTAGGGTTAAGGTTAGAATAATATTGTAATAAGGGTAAGGGTTAGATTAGAGAAAGGGTTAGGGTTAGATTACAGATAGGGTTAGATTATAGATAGGGTTAGGGTTAGATTATAGATAGGGTTAGGGTTAGGGTTATATTGTAATAAGGGTAAGGGTTGATATATGGTTAAGGTCAGGTTATAGATAGGGGTAGATTGTTATTAGGGTTAGGGTTAGATTATGGTTAGGTTAGATTATAGATAGGATTAGGGTTACATTATAGCTAGGGTTACGGTTAAATTATGGTTAGGGTTAGATTATGGTAAAGAGTATCAGTATATTGCATTTTTTTTTCTTTCTAAGCTAGCAGCAGAAGCAGCAGCAGCAGCAGGGGCACTATTACCCTAGAGCAGCAGCAGCAGCATCAGCAATATATTGAAATGAGCACGCGAGCACTGTCAAAACGATACTCGTGAGCAACTCGTGAGTCGTGTGAATAGCTAGTGAGTCAGGTGAGCAGACGTGAGTAGTTCCAGTAAGCAAGAAAATCAATAACTGAAGAAGCTCACCAACACAATTGTCATCCATTAGAAAAGCCGAACTACCGCGAAACCACTGTCACCACCACCGCCACCACCACCACAATAGCCTGGCATCCCACCACCACCACCACCACCGAATACTGAAATGAGCACTAGAGCACAACTAAAAGTATACTCGTGAGCATATTTAAGACAGAACTAAACATAGTTGGGGTTAAAAATATAATAAGACATTCAATAAGGAATATCATTTCGATAAAATTATTGCAACGTTAAAACGGGTGTGTTTTGGGACAAAATGGATTGAAGGTGTACAGAATACTGAACAATCAAATTGCAGTTCAGCGATTGTTAGAAGAAGGGGATTATGATTCTAGAGAGGCTTAGAAGTATGCTATAGATAAGAAATAGGTTGCTACAGTATTGGATTGTGGACCACTATCGATCGAAGACAATTAATCTACGTAAAGAATAGACCAATGACAGTTGGGATAGGGAGGAAGGGGTAATACAGCTTATAACTATGCAGATATAGCCAATCAAAAGTCTGGTGAAACGCAGAGTGACATTTTATGGATTCAGTAGATAATGGCTGGATTCACACAAAATTCACATTTTGATTTTTTTTCTTTTCTAAGTTTGAAACAGCAGCAGCAGCAGCAGCAAAAGCCAAATCGACCTAGCACAGCAGCAGCAGCAGCAGCACCAATATAGTGAAATGAGCACGCGAGCACAGCAAAACACGTACTCGTGAGTCGTATTTAATACTGGTAAACATAAATATAAAGTAGCACAAACATCAATAAATCACGAGTTATCTCGCCTAAGCCTCGGGCGAATTCAACAAACTTTAAAAAAAAATGGCGGGAAAATAACTAGCAAGAGTTATGTCCCTTGATAAACGCAGACGTGATAGAAGACACCAAGCAACCAACAACGTGCTTAGCAACCTTTCAATGGCCGCGATGAACGCGGACGTGATAGAAGACACTCTCAGAAATACAATCATAACGACAACTTCCGACAACATCCGAAAGATAACGCCCGAGTCGTTCCGAAAATACCCGACTTCCGGTCTACAACAGGGGCTACGCCCCACTTCCGGTTCCGCATGTACTCTGTAGTAAGGTCACACAACACCCCTACGGGATCACATATTGTTCCAACACGTCATTTTCGGTTAAAATGGCTACTTACAGTAGATACACACCCACTTCTGGTTTACATATGGGGCTACGCCCACTTCCGGTCGCGCATGTACACTGTAGTAAGGTCATACAACACCCTTGCAGGGCCTTGCCCTCTTTTAACACGTCACATCCGGTCAACATGGCTACTTACAGTAGATACACATCCACTTCCGGTCTACATATGGGGCTACGCCCACTTCCGGTCGCGCATGCGCGCTCTAATGCCTTCCCATTACACCCCTGCGGGGTGACGTGTTGTTCCAACACGTCATTTCCGGTCAATACGACCGACTAGGGCTTCAAAAAGGGCTACTTCCGGTTGTGCATGCGCAGTAAAAACACTTCGTGTTTTTGCCACGTGACTTCCGCTTCCGGTCACGTGACTTCCGGTGACCTCACTTCCGGTCTACGTTACTTCCGGTGACGTCACTTCCGGCACCACCACAGCACCACCACGACAAATGATAAGCGAACTGTGCTCATATACTACTAATGGAACAACGCTTTTATTGTTGTTCTTCATCTTGAAGTCACCATGAAGCTTTCAACAATGAGCATTACTCATACCTCATAGCAAGTTCAGGTCGGCCCCATCCTGATCCGCCATTTAGATGTAGGTCATTCGAGAGTAATGCCCTTTGAAATTCTGAACTTAATTATTGTAGATTTTTACCAAAATTTGTTGCACAACAATATTTTCCTATAATGTCTTCCGAAAACAAATTAAAATTTGAAGAGTTTGCTTCATTGATAAGAAGTCATAATCTGTAGAAGTAATTGTCATCAGCATCCTTTTTTACGCTTCGAATACCTACAGAGTTCATATAATCAAAAATGATACTGTACATTTTCAAGAGAAGACAATTGACTAAGGAGTTCATATTATAGGTTTTAGAAAATAATATATGTATTAACATATTATGTAACTCCGGAAGTTCATACACAAACTGAATAAAACCCAAAGGTTTTTATGTGAAGTTTGTGAGTAATCTGTCGAAGTTTATAATTCTGATAATTCCAAGTGAATTTAAAAAAAAATGTTTTATCGGAGTAAGCGATGTCTTTATTTGTTGCACTATATTTAAGCGGTTCAGATTAATGGGCAAACGGAAATATCGAAAAATATTTCTTTTGTTATTCATGATGTTGACCAATGGAATTGGGACTTACAATTACATTAAGTATTACTAGTAAGAAAGATAACAAGTAGTTTCCAGAAAGGGATATTACCACTTTCTAGAGAATATTGTTATCTTTTATAAATGCGAACTAGTCCTTTCTAGAAAATGTTGTTAGCTTTTCCTTGCATGTGAGCTCTCTATTCGAACGGGGGTGAAAAATTTCTCACTTTTGAGACAGGACAGTTCCTATTTTTAGCGGTGTGAGATTTCCTTTTCTCACCCTACCTATAGTGCTTTCTATGTAGCCAATGCCTGTGTGAGATTTTTTCGACTTTTAAAACTTTCTTTAACTCTTTGACACCTATAATATGTGCCAGAAAATTCTGAAAATAACGTAATACTCAACATTCAAAAATCCCGCTCGAATCTTATGACGTCATTACGATAAAGGGGACGTAACTCCCGACGCAAGTAAATAAAAGTCAGGAAGGTCAAATTTCTAATCAACGATTTCAGTGTATTAGTAAACACAAATGAAAAGCCAAAGTAAGCCAAGTAAATTATTTGTGTAATGTAATATGTTTTGAATTATTTAGTTTCAACAGAAATACAACGTTATGCTTGATAGTACGAAATATGATGTCCAATTTCAAAATGAGCAACTGCCCGTTTGTGTTGGCAGGGTGAGAAAACAAATCAAACACCGGTATGTGTGCGATACAAGGTAAATCTCACACACCCTCAGGCAAGATTAGGTAGTCTCTGACTCGGCGAAGCCTCGTCAGAGACAACCTTAATCTTGCCCTTGGGTGTGTGAGATTTCCTTGTCTCGCACACCCACCCGTGTTAGATTCATATTGTCTTGTACCCCCCGGTACAAGACGGAAATTACCAAGCAACGTATTCAGACGTCATTGACGTCGCTTAGGAACGTCGGATGTCAAGTACGGCTTGGTGGTAAATAAATCGTAGTTCGTGATTACAAAAGTGAGAAAATAAATCAAACACCGTTGAAAATGCAAGATTTAGAAATCTCAGACACCCTCGGGTAAGATTTCAATGGTTCTCTGACTCGGCAAGCCTCGTCAGAGAAATATTGAAATCTTACCCTTTGGTGTCTGAGATTTCTTGATCTTGCCTTTTCATCGGTGTTAGATTCATATAATCTTTTCAACTTCCGTGCATTCATTTCTGATCCAGACTGAATACCCGGAAATGCACACACCGTTCTAAAAATCAGTATGTTTACCCAGGGGAGATAAATGAGTTTTTGAAAGGGCCTAAAGAAACGCTGGTTTATTAGTTTTCTCTTGACTTGAAATTTTCTTGTCTTGTCATACAATTTACCTTTAATTAGTATTCCAAATGTATTGTTTTTAAAACTACTGGGGTACTTTGCAATGCACTTGACGGTTCGTTCGTCCGAGTCAGACACTTTTTGTCACTAAATTCTACGCTTTGCCTAAAGGGATTCAAAAGACATTGGGGTTACAAGTGCGTTGTGGGCGTTTTATGTTGCTGTGCAATGTAAACTTCCTGTTTGACAAGACACTGAAAATTTGATACGAGTTAGGGCATTCTTCGCATTTTGTGTTGCATTTATTTATTATACACGTTTAAAATAAAGACGGTCATATGCAGTTCACTACCAATATTTACAGATGCCATAGCCTAGATTTGATTTAAGAACCTTTGTGGGCAAGCTCACACACCCCACGCCTTCACATATCTGATAAACATGCATCATTGAACACTGAAATAAAAGTTTATCACAAATCTTTCATATGCACTGTAGGAGGAGTTATCCAGACAAATGATGTATCCCGTAAGCAGTATTTTTCAAAAAATTGACAAAGTTCAACAATATGTATTTTTCTGAAAAATTATCAAAAATCAAAATTCAAGTAGTATGCACATCTTTGATATATATATGCAAAATCAACCTGCAAAATAAAAACTTCATATCTTGAAAAATGTAAGAGGAGTTATCCGGACAAATGGTGTACCCTATAAGCAGTATTTTGCATAAAAATGACAAAGTTCAACAATGTGTATTTTTCTGAATAATATCAAAAGTCAAAATCCAAGTAGTATGCACATCTATGATATATGCACAATCAGTCTGCAAAATAAAAACTTCCTAACTCAAAAACTGTACTAAAAAAGAGGAATTGAATTGAATGAATATTGTTTAACGTCTACTGAGCAATATTTCAGCTATATCAAGACGAGAACATGTTTGTTAATAAATAATCACTTTGGGGTATGGAAAGGGTCATGGGACGGGAAATTCTGACTGCCACTGGAAAAGTAGGGTGAAATCGAAAGGGGCGGGGAATTTAGCCTTGTAGCCGATCACCCACGGACCACTCAAAACAGAGCTTGCTACAAGGATTCTTTAACGTGCAGGAAGCGTTGCATTTCTTCCAACACGTGGACCTAAGTTTACATCCCATCCGAAAGATGGGTTGTGTATTTGCTTTAACCCGTTAGGGTTTATTTGTGCAAATAAAGTTCTCTGTATTTATTCATCCCGCACAACCACGTTATGGGTCCTATTTAAATATCCCGGGGTTCCCTCGGGGTCAGCTCCGTTTAGGAGGGGTCATACCCCGCAAGCCGGAGATACTAGGTCCTATTTCTACACCCCGAGGTTCCCTCGGGGCCCTGTAAGAGGAGTTATCCGGACAAATGATGTACAATATATGTCAACAGTGTGTATTTTTCTGAAAATTTATCAACAATCAAAATCCAAGTAGTATGCACATCTTTGATATATATATGCACAATCAACCTGGAAAATAAAATTTTCATATCTTGTAAAATGTAAGAGGAGTTATCCGGACAAATGATGTACTCTATAAGCAGTATTTTGCATAGAAATGACAAAGTTCAACAATGTGTATTTTTCTGAAAAATTATCCGAAATCAAAATCCAAGTAGCATGCACATTTTTGACATATGCACAATCAATCTGCAAAATAAAAACTTTGTATCTTAAAAACTGTAGGAGAAGTCATCCGGACAAATGACATACCCACAAGCGACATCATACGGTCGGACTGACTGACGGACGGACCAATCAATAACTATAAACCCTCCGCAGCTACGTTGCGTCGGGTATAACCTATGGGGTATAATTACTGAATTTGCCAGTATGTCTATTGGGAAAGTATAAATAAAATAAAGAATATATATTATAAAAGATTTTTTGAGACTTTACAGGATAAAACTCCTGCCAATGAACAAATGTCGATGGTACCCAGACATCAACAAATATTTTAAATCTTGAATAATCAAAATACCCGTAAACAATTCATGATGATGTTAATCATGCAAATATTAATTTTACATCAGTTTTTCTACCAAATCCTCCATTTTCGTTTTCGGCGATAAAATCTACATCTTCGTCGAACAATCCTATAAATGCACCCCGATTTGCTTTTAATTCCTTTTTAAAGGTATATAGAGGTACATTTGATGAAAGTGTTGTCAATTTTATATCGGTTTTGTCTAGAAGACTCCCATTTTCGTTTTCGTCTATAAAATCTAATTTTTCGTCAACTAAATAATCGCCACCTTCTGAATTCAATCCCTTTTTAAAAACACATGATGACGCAGTCGATGATAATGATGTCATCAACGTACACGTTGAATTCAGACTACTGTTCAAAAGCTTCGAAGATACGTTGCTATCAACAGAATTCACTTTATTTAATGGCTTCCAGTTAGGATGCAGACATCCGTTAATTTGACTAGTAAACTCCCCTGACACAAATTGAGATGACGAATCAAGATCGTCGATAGTATGACAAGTTGCAGACGACAACTGTGAAGTGTTTGATATTGTTCTTCCTAAAGTTCTTCTCTCCTCGGATTTTGATTGGCTGGAATTTTTACGCTTTAAATACATCTCATGTATGCGTTTTTGTCTTTCTTCCTTCCTCTTTTGTTCTTCCTGAATATTTATTTCTTTTATTTTCTTCGTATGGTTTGATACTATGGCAACGACAATCATGAACAGAATTAGTCCAACACACATTAAAATGGGTCCTACTATCCGAAATATACCCCTCTGTTCCCACAGCGCTGAGCCTTCGCCAACACTTTTTACGGTAGCACCAAACAAAAATACACATCCAAAAGATAACAAAATGAACGAAGGCCAGTACAAACACTTGTACATTCTCAATCTTCTGTCTCTTTTTATTTGTTCATTTCTCTGTTTTTTCCTCCTTCGTCTATCGGCATAGTCATCGTCTTTTTCACCCGCGTACTTTTTTCTCTCCTCTTCAAACTTTTCAACGCATTTCTTTATTGATTCATGTCTTTTGATTGATCCTTGATTCTTTATTGACTCGCGTCTTTTTGTTGATCCTTGATTCTGTATTGAATCCTGTTTCTTTAGGGATCCTTTTAGACTATCCCTTCTACCTTTTTCCATAATTCTGTAAAATAAAAAGCTAGAAGTGTTTGATGTCAGAAACCAAAAAGATATTATTGTATAGCAACATAATATTTCCCTATGAAAGCAACCAAAAGTTAGCGTGCAATAAATTTCCATATTGCACTAGTGCAAATATGACTTAAATTTTATGACGTCTCTGACAACAAAACTCCCCTTATTAACAAAACTAAAAGCTTTGCTATACAATAAAAGGGTTATTGCATGAATATTGGGGAATATCATCCCTCGTAGAATATATATTGCACTCGCAAGCTCGTGCAATATAAAATTCTACTCGGGACAATATTCTCCAATATTACATATGGTATAAGTTTCTGTTAATCTCATTGGCTAAAACGCTCACGTGATTTTAAGAATATTCAGCATATTTCAGTGTTGCTTCTAATTTTAGGTATATTGACGCCATGTTTCTATTTTTAAGTATATTGACGCTATGTTTCTATTTTTAGTTTTATTGACGCTACACATCTGGTTTGACTTTCAGACAACAGTTACTATAGTTTTTCACTAAGAAAGGTCTTATGAAAAAATATTTTAATAAATATTGGAATAATAGGAGTTTCCGCCGGGGAAATAAAAAAGGGGGTATTAAAATGTTTTTACAGAGCAACCACTGAAATCGATGAAAAACATATTTAACAGTTGTCACATGTTTTTTTTATTGCACACTTCACGTAAACACGCTAATAAAAAGGCTTACTTGTTTGTTTGATTTTTTTTTATTTGCAAATATACGAGAAAAGTAGTCATTTATTTTTCCTACGGCACTCATGTAACTCATGTAACCCATTCTAGATGATGGCAGATCCAGACCCGCCTTCAAATAAAGGTTCTATTTCTGATTAAATTCCGATGTATTGACAAAATTTACATCCACAAAAATGTCGAGATACCATAAAACTACATATGTAATATAAAAATGATGGACTTTTTACTCTGTCAATATGTTAAATATGGACCTGTTAAGAATATATTGACCTCGGACTTCGTCCTCGGTCAATATAAACCTAACAGGTCCATATATAACATATTGACTTCGTAAAAAGTCCATAATTGATAAATATTCATGCAATAACCATATAATATACAATATACAATGCGGGTAATAACAAAATTATCGAGTAGAATTGTCAAGAGCCAACGTCCAATGAGCAAATGGACAAAACAGCTGCAAAACAGTTGCAAAAAATTGTCAACCGCAATAGTCCTGACTTGGTACAGGCATTTCAATTTAAGAAATAATAGATTAAACTGGTTTATTCTGCGCCAAACCTCCGCTTCCATTGCGGTTGTGTCTCGTTAACAGTTGTTAAACTTTTCTTACATAAAACGCCCAACAATTTATAAAATGCATGGACTTTTATCTCTTTGCAATGTTATGGTATTGTCAAAATTGTGTATGTTTTTGAGACAGTTTGAAACTAGAAAATGTGTCTGTAAGCCACGGATGCCCCGCCAATAAATTTATCGCAAAACTTGAACTCATAGTTTGACCGAAGTCATTCATGCATAAAATTTAGGTAATCGACACCCAATTGTTAGTGAAACGGGTAGTTCTTCAATAGATGAATGCTTCAGTGACATATCATGATGCTACAATACATAGTCGTTGAAAAACAGACTTAAATGCAAAAGTTAACCAAAGTCACTGCAGCATAAAATGTAGGTCAAAGACACCTAATTGTCAATGATTTGGGTTGTATTCATCAAGGTAATGATTTTGATGAAACATCATTGTCTTATAGTGTGTAGTTGTTGAGAAATGGACTTTAACACAAAACTTAACCAAAGTCACTGAAGCACAAAACGTAGGTCAAAGGCACCTAATTGTCAATAACTTGGGTAATTCTCATCAAGTTAATCATTTTGATGAAACATCATTGTCTTATAATGTGTAGTTGTTGAGAAATAGACTTCAACGCAAAACTTAACCAAAGTCACTGAAGGACGGACAAGGGTAACACTATATGCCCCTTCCACATTCGTGGGCGGGGCATAAAAATAATTTCATAAATAGTATAATTTGTATAAAAGTTATGCTTTATTTGTTTTTATATATTTATGTTTATTTATACCTTGTCTGTAACCAATGTGTATATATTTATATGTGTGTCCTCTTGTAGCACGTATACTGTGCCTAAGTTGAAATAAACTTGTCTTGTCTTGTCTTGTCTTCTTAACTGATAGAAACGTTTTTAATGAGAATTTATGGTGGAAGCACCTATAAGATTATTTTTAAAACTATTCTCACTATAACAAATGCTGTGAAAAAAACAATCGTCATTGCATTTGAGAAATAAAGCATAATTTACTAGATTGAAATGGTTTGTGCCTACAAGTACACGAGGTGCTTCAACTCTTTCGTAACACCTTGTTCGTTTCCTTGTCTTGAGAACTTGATGTAGATCTATGTAATATTTTTATTTGTTATGTAAAAAAATTTCATTAGTTGGTGATTTTAATCAACCCAATCGGCATGAATACCAGTGAAAAGACAAAGAATGCCTTAAAGAGATGCTTGTCTTTTTTTTCTCTCATATTGTTTTATTGACATAAATGAATGCGGTCGTAAGAACAAATGGTGCCAAAACATAAGATCTTACCTTCAAAAAGCCATAGCATTGAATTCTCTACTGCTTATACACGTAATCCTACAAAAATAAATCATATTTTTCATCTGTTGTTAAAAACAAATCTTCATTAGTATAGTACATTGTTTATTAATTAATACTCGCTAATTATATAAACGTAAGATATATTTTTATATAACAATATCGACCAAATTTATGTGTTTCTTTGTCCAGTTTATCAATTATTCATTTAGTATTCATGTTATACTATCAACATAATAAGTCTAACAAGAAACAAGGTTGACGGATATAAAACAAAGCGGAAATTCATAAAGTTTTGGTATTTTCTAAACAAAAAATGTTGCGCGTCAGGTGTCATATCGGCATTGCTATAGGTCCGACCAAGGTGAGCCTTATTGGCCCAAGGCGCAAGCCGAAGACCAATGAGACTTACCGATCTATAACGATGCCAATATGAAAAAAAAATTACACAATTATTACGCAATGATACCTTTATCAAACTTTACTTCCATGAACTGTAACAGTTGCTTTCCACTGTTTTTTTTACTGTTGATTTTGGCAGACTTTAATTGCTTCTTGCCATCAGACGACGAGTGACACTACTTACTTATTTTAATGCTTTTATAACTAGAGATGGTAAATCAAGAAAGTTGTGAAAGCCTCATATTGGAACTCCATATTATATTAGGCCAATATGGAAAATCGGTATTTACAAAGTTTGGGTCACATTGACATATAGATACTGCTATTCGTATTGGTGTGCCACTTTTAAAGATATTAAGTCAAATACACATTAGTTAATAATATTTTTATCATGTAGAAGAAATTTAGAAGCGTTTTTACTGACAGCAGCATGGTTTGATACTCCGAGATGAAAAATGGTCATCTGCAAAAAACTAAAATTTGCAATAATCCCGTGAAAATGGCTTGATACTGTACGTAGATTTACTCTCACTTAGACATTTTAACAACTTATATCTCTTAAATTCAGATCAGACCATTTATTCACAGTAACTTGGGTATTTAGTTATTTATAATAACTGAACCACAAGATGCATACCACAAGGTGAAAGGAGAAGGTACAAAAATATTAAACGAGAAAACGGAAAATGAAAGAACTGCAATTCCAGCACTATTGATGACGAAGAACATTTCTTATGTTCATGTAATAATAATGCAAAATTCAGATAAACTATTAACATGTAATAAAAAAAAGTTTAATACCAATTATTGAAAGTAGCCTAGATAAGCTAAATATGTTTGATTAAATTGACCGCAAAGCGTGCAATTTACTGCTTCATTCGTGGAAAGTCTATTGCACTGAGGGGGTTGGCGGTATCAACACGTCAGGTGCATATTGGCATTGCTGTAGGCCGACCAAGGTGAGCCATATTTGCCCAAGGCGCAAGCCGAAGACCAATGAGACTTACCGATATATAACGACGCCAACATGAAAAAAACATTACACAATGATACCTTCATCAAACTTTACTTCCATGAATCGTAACAGTTCCTTTCCACTTTTTCTTTACTGTTTATTTTGACAGACTTTAATTGCTTCTTGCCATCAGACGACGAGTGACACTACTTACTTATTTTAATGCTTTTATAACTAGAGATGGTATTAAAATCAAGAAAGTTGTGAAAGCCTCATATTGGAACTCCATATTATATCAGGCCAATATGGAAAATCGGTATTTACAAAGTTTGGGTCACATTGACATATAGATACTGCTATTCGTATTGGTGTGCCACTTTTAAAGATATTAAGTCAAATACACATTAGTTAATAATATTTTTATCATGTAGAAGAAATTTAGAAGCGTTTTTACTGACAGCAGCATGGTTTGATACTCCGAGATGAAAAATGGTCATCTGCAAAAAACTAAAATTTACAATAACCTCGTGAAAGTGGCTTGATATCGTACGTAGATTTACTCTCACTTAGACATTTTAATAACTTATATCTCTTCAATTCAGATCAGACCATTTATTCACAGTAACTTCGGTATTTAGTTATTTATAATAACTGAACCACAAGATGCATACCACAAGGTGAAAGGAGAAGGTACAAAAATATTAAACGAGAAAACGGAAAATGAAAGAACTGCAATTCCAGCACTATTGATGACGAAGAACATTTCTTATGTTCATGTAATAATAATGCAAAATTCAGATAAACTATTAACATGTAATAAAAAAAGTTTAATACCAATTATTGAAAGTAGCCTAGATAAGCTATATATGTTTGATTAAATTGTCCACAAAGCGTGTAATCTACTGCTTCATTCGTTAGAAAGTCTATTGCGCTGAGGGGGGTTGGGGGTATCAACAACTACATGATTTTTGTGATATAGGTTTTGTTTTGTTTTGTTGTAGTTGTTGTATATGTATATGCCTTCAACCCTAACGGGTACAGCTGTACATTCTATCAAATAAATATACTGTTAAACCAAATATAGGAGAAAGCCAAAGGGTCTTATGGAAAGCTAAATCATCTTTGGACAGAACTTTCCATGAGGGAGCTACTCCTTAGTTTTAAACAAAGCTTTCAATTTGCGAGTTTCAAACTAAAATTGCTTTTCGGGCCAGCACAAAACTACTGCATGGATTGTGGCGCCTCGGGCTGATATGGGGGTCTCGGAATGATAACCGTGCTGATATAGAAAAGGCCATGTCTTAATCTGTTTATATATTCTTCAAATTAGGAGTTATAATCACACCCGGGCTGAAATAGCCATATCACCGGTCTGATATGGATATTTCAGAACGAGGTGGTCTGATATGGCCATATCAGAATGGGTGTATGATATGGACTGTTTACTTCCGGCTATGTTACATATGCAAAACAGAACATATCTTCGCTAAGTATGTAATAAATAACGGTATATACCGAGTGGTAATAAATATCTAGAGACCGAAATCAATGTTACTTCTGCTAATGGCCACCTTTTGTCAGTTCAAACGGATGGAAGGCAACCAAAAATGAAATTTAAATGCTCAGTTTAAATACGTGTGTTTCGGCAGAGTAATTGAAATGCAATGATGCTTAATTCTAGAAAAGGGGAAGCTCTAATAGGACTTATTTTGTGGAACATATACGATCCGAAATCTATGTCGATTATTTTTGGGTTATATTAATCTGTTAATTATTCCGTCGAGATTTATTTCATAACAACGTTTTGGCTAATATCGGTTTGAAGTGTTGTTCATGGTATTCAATAGAACCTCATTATTCGAAGAAATTTCTACTGAAATAGGAATTACAGCTTGTTTGGTAAAACTCCCATACAATTAAAAATGTGACAGAAAGAAACATTGCAATGATGTCGTATAAAATCAAATTCAGTTTCGTGTCATTTGATAGCAAATTAAAGCTTTAGCGTAACCCTCAATCTGAAATCCCGGGTGCGTCCCCAGGAGGTGAATAGGGAAATGCCATGTCTTTGCGGGATAGTCAAGTCATAATACGGAAAGCCTGACCTCGAACCATTTTAAACAAACTGTGTGGGGAAACGCCATGCATTATGCAGTATAAAAACCCATTATATGTTTGTCTAAGGAGAGAAATTTCCTGCCCCTACCCACTTTTCCCCTTTTCCGGTGGAAATCAAAACTCGTTGTTCCTGTCAGCCCTTTCATCTTTGATTTCTTTCTCTTACTTGATTAACTCATTCACGTCTCTTATATAGCTGAAATAGTGCTCACTTGACATTAAACTTAAACTAATCAATCAATCAATCAACCTGAAATTTTGAAAGCAATATCCGATTGGGATGACCAATTGATTCTGAAAAGGGGCTGTCATTTTTTTGTAAATAAATATTCTTGAATCAATGAAAGTAAAATAAATATTCTTGCCTACACCTAGCTTAAAATACATATTCTGGTTTCCAGATTTAACGTACAGTGTGGTAAAAGCAAAATAGATAGATAGTCCTGCTCTTGTGTTTGAAAATAAAATTTTATGATTCGCAAATAGATAAACATTCGGACTCAACAAAATTTGCCAGCCCCTCATAATCAAATAAACATTCCCTTAGAAGTCCATATGTAGATGAAACCAGACGGCAATATGCCATAATTCTTAATAAATTAAAAAAATGTGCCTTACATTGATAAGCGAGATCTGAGAGATTATGCAATAATCCAACAGCTTTTATGAATATAAACCGAGTTCAAAGAACAGTTTCGTCATACTTTCAATTTCCTTTGAAATCTTACTTGTAGATTTTAGGTAAAAACACAAAACATTTAATAATGTTTACAAATAATTAAATAAATCCCTGTTATAATACAATACATTATTTATTAACAGTTTACAGTTGGGATTAGCAATTAAAAGTATTTTCGTCTTAAACATTTTTATATATATCTTTATTCAAATACTCATGACCCATTCGGGTTGTAGTACATCACAATAAACATAAGACAACATAAAAGAATTATATAAATATTGTGAAAAACAGTTACATTGCACGATATAAGGGCTCATTCTTCAAATTAGTCCTGAATCAGGTAAACATTGGCCTTTTATTAGTTTGTAATAAAAGGAAAGTAAACTCCGCTTTGAAGTACAGTTATATAAGATTGTACGCTATTCCAAAAAAAAAAATCTAGAGTCTTTAGCATAATGCAATTCTTCTACCTCCCGGTTTTGTCTAGTTGCCGATAGCATACAATTATGACCTTCTAAAGAGATGACTGCGCTTTTGTATTGACCTGTAAACCCATATTGACCGAGACGACTAGCCTAGGTGAATATTTTAGTTTCCAGGTCAATACAAAAGCCATGATTGTTGTATTATATAAATAATTCAATACAATACGATGTATTCACATTGCATGCAATAGCGTCAAGTTCAGACAGGGCAAGACCTGTTCTGTTAATGTGATGGGGGTGGCAAGACCTGTTCTGTTATGTGTTTTGGGCATTTTTTTATTATTATTATTATTTACCATTTGGTGTCTTCTGTGCTGTTAAATTCTTACTTTGTTTTAACTATTAAAGGGAAATAAAAAGCATCATAAAAATTGTGTTGTTTGTTAGCTTGTTAATGGATCCCTCTCCCCCTCATTTATAGTAATAAAATATATTTAGACACCAAATTAAATCTGTATTAGAAACGTTTTAATGTAACTTTATTGAAAACTATTTAACCCATTAGGGTTATAGCAAAGACATTTAAACAATACATTTAAACAATGATAACAAATATGAACAAAAATGAAAAAGTAAGACATTATTATTCTGATACTAAAACAGTATGAGGGTCATCTTTCCTCAGTTCTAATGACTGCTGTATATAAGATACCACTGTTTTATTATCATCGGGTGTTGACGGATTAAGAATAAGAACAAGTTTGTCTAATTGGTTTAGTAAATTAAAACGTGTTATATTACACTGATAGTAATCTAAAAATTGCTTTCGACATGAAGAATTAATTTTACAGTTGAAAAAGAAGTGGAACTCATCCTCTATAACGTTACAAGTTTTACATAGTCTTTGACATCTTGGAATGTTTTTATACCCCCTTCTTCAATTAACAACATGTGGTCACTAACTGTAAAGTAAAAATCAATATTCCATGTGAACAGCATCTGGAGGACAGCATCGTGCTTGCAAAGACAGTTGAGGGTTTCAGTGAAGCCCTCCATCGGTTGGACTAACCGTATCTCTCCTTCCAGTGCATTTATATCCGCGATGGGATTCTGATGGTCCTCATGGGGGAGGGGGGTCCTAGGAATCAAATAATCATTAAATTTTTGCCTTGGTAATCACCTTGGTAACCAATAAATTTTTGGCTTAGTAATCAAAAAGTTTATAAAAATGCAAGCTAATAATCAAATAATCATTAAATAAATGCCCTGATAATCAGGTAATCAAGAAACCCATGACGGGCCTCGATTCTGCACTGTAACACAAACAGATACAGATACAGAGTTGTCTTCAAGGTTTTCTCAATCTGTGAAGAGCTCATTGAAGGAGCCACACTCTCTTCTGTAATTACACTATCATTACAATGAATTGTACCATGAACAAGAGAGCTCCGTTTGTAGCACATGCCTAAACACGGTGACTACAAATACGATAGAAGTTTGTTTATTTCCAACATTTGCAAATTGATTTACTTAGGACAAACGCACAGTTGTAGAAGAGCTTATATTCTTCAAAACATTGAGGAAGTCGGGTCCATAGGAAAATATAACAAGTAAATTTATCTCTCGCAATTACGTGTGCAAAGGTTTTCTGGGGGAACACATTTATCACCTACACTGTATACACTGAAAAATTCCTGAATTCGTACTGGAACTGACAAAGTCCAATAATCAACAAATCAACAAATCAAATATTTATTGTCATATAAACATACATGTAGTTTGTGACATTAACAAATAAAACAAGCAAGTAAAGAAAAATAATAACAGAGTTATGCGTCCCCTGTCCTGGAATCAAAAGTGGGAAAATATAGATATAGGACAAAATACATGGTGCACATCTGCAATATATATTGAACAAGTACTGTTAGTTTGCTTAAGAAATACACAACTTGGGAAGAGATGTAGAGAATACTGGTATGATCCCTATTTGTCTAACCGGCACATGGGACAGGCGACACAAAAACTAGTTTTTTTTTTATCCAAGTTATGCAGTGAACCTTGCTGCAATTAGGCTATATAATGCATTGTAAATACAGTCATTTAATACTCCTCACTAATATTTTGTTAACTTTAAGTAACTGTAGTTTATATTAAATTATTTGGGTATACGTTAATCCATTAAAATCCTCTTGTTCCAAAATGCCTATACTAATACGTAATTAACTTCATTTTTGTCAAGTTCCTCAGTGGAGGTGGCCTAATTATATAAAGTGTTTAAATGAAGTTCCTCTGTACGAATTATCATTAAAATATGGTGCTTAAAGATCCGTCTCTAACTTGAGTTTTCAATACCTAAATCAATAGGGCGCAAGATTACTCCTCGACCGTCTCTCTTCACATTTTTTACCAAATAATTCATAAACAAGTGTAGTTTACCAACAAAAGGGAACGAAATAAAATGTCATCAACATGGCAAATTCATGGTAGTATGCCGACAATAGGTATCAAAAATGATAGTCTTTCAGTATTGCAAACATGTTGAATGTCAAAAAAAAGGGTTCAAAACATTGTCCATCGATACAGAAAATAAGTATAGCATATACACACCCTATTACCGGCAATCCCAACTACAGTGGCTATCCCGCCTACAGATTTGTAAACAACTTGAAGACAGAAGAAGGTGATGCTTTCACTTACAAATAAATCATATTAATATTCAATAATATATTTGTCTTTTATGCTTTAAATGTAGCTAACATGTCTATGAATATTCATGACAAATACTAA
>MJUU01015286.1:6417-26396 GCA_002080025.1 Modiolus philippinarum | reverse complement strand
CCCTCAAGAGCATGTATCGCTCACCTGGACCATGGCTGACACAGATAAAAGGCATTTCCAATAGGATTCAATGTTAAACTATGTTCCCTGCCTGAGGCCAGCAGAGGACCTTTGTGATCAAGTTTTATAGTTCTGATTGGATTAGTGGTTCAGAGACTAAATTATTTTAATGGAACCCAATATAAACTATCTTAATGCTGGTAGCCATATTGGATGAGGTGTGGTCATCCCGGATACCTTTAATGGAAGGTGCCATCAAAGTACCATTGTGTTCTAAGTTGTTTCAGACAGGATCTTTAAATGTGTTTGGATGCGTTATCCAATTCGACCTATTTCAGACCACCATTCAAAAAAATTCACGTGGCTAGATTTTTAATGGGAACATTTCCCGCCAATCATACTATCGACGACTAGAGTATGATTGGGCTGTTCATCTTGAAATCTCGACTGGTTCGTGAGATCAAGCAGAACCAGGGGTTGGGGTTCCATGGGTGTGTAATCTCTTTTGATGAAATTTTTTTTTTCATTTTCATTCAGAGCGAGTCAAATTACAAACAAGAGACTCTATAGGAGCATGTATTATACGGCTCACCTGGACCATGACCTTAAGATGAGAGGCCATGATTTTCGAATGTAAAATTTTGTTGCCACTGACTCAATACCTTGTATGATTTTCGAACATCATCAAAAACGTTTTTAAAGTGGAATATCAATTGCTTGTAAGTTGTGTTGGTTGTAAGTTGAAACTTTAGTCTAAATCGCATTCATAGATGAAGATCGTAAAATCCTATGTTATACTATGTAAAATCTGACGGCCATTTTGGTCATCTTGGATTAGTCTAATCATTAGATACGAATATAAGTTGTTTACACCTAAAATTAAGGACTTTTATTATTATCAATTTTGGTTTAGATTGTACCCACACCCTATTACCGGCAATCCCAACTACAGTGGCTATCCCGCCTACAGATTTGTAAACAACTTGAAGACAGAAGAAGGTGATGCTTTCACTTACAAATAAATCATATTAATATTCAATAATATATTTGTCTTTTATGCTTTAAATGTAGCTAACATGTCTATGAATATTCATGACAAATACTAAGTAACGATCTTTTGAAACTTCGGAGATTTTGAGGAAGAAATTTTCAATTTTCAATTTTATTGCTGAAAATCTGCATTAAAACACTTTTCATCTAAAAACGCCTTTATAAAACTTAAAAATTTCGACGGTTATGTAATGTACAACATTTAATTTATTGTATATGAAATCTAGCTTTTCATTTAGTACTGCATAACGGCGGAATCCTCGTTTTATTTCCAGCTCTTGGCAATCCCGAACAACAGGTTTTAAAATTATTGACTATCACTGAAAACAGATAGTGACGATCCCAAACGATGAACTAAGCTTAAAAAAAACAAACAAAATTATTTGTATTTAAAGAGGGTAGCGTAGTAAACATATTGTTTCAACTAGATCTTTTTTTCATAACTTGGTGGCCTTTATATGTTTCCGGAGCTTTCATCGAGTTCTGGGCAAAATAAAGCAACGCTGACCATATAAATTCCATGAACAAGAGGCTCTCAAGAGCCTGTATTGCTTACCTAGAGCATAAATTCCATGAACAAGAGACTCTCAAGAGGCTGTATCGCTCTCCTGGAGCATGACCAATGAATTTAGTAAAAAATAAACGTTTTTGTTAAAGGGTCTTAATTTCAAACTATGTAAAGGAACATTTGTGTCAAATTGTCCAACATTTAACCATTTTTCCCTGCTATCTGCTTTCTTGATCAGCATTTCATAAATAATTCATGCCATATTTCTTATAAATGCATTCAGAGGTTCTATAGAAGATCTTTGTATGTATTTCTCTTAGGGTCCAATTTAGAAAATTCACTGCTGGCAACCATGTTTGGTGACAATTCGACAACAGAGTAAAAACATTTGGTCAGGGACCTGAACAACATATTTTTTACAGGGGACAATCTAACACTTTTGTGGCAAAGTTTGGTTCTAATTGTCTCAGCACTTCAGAGGAGAAGATCTTTGAAAGTCTTTTCCAAAAGGGTCTAATGTTAAAGTTAAAACTATGCTCCCCGCTAGCGGCCATCTTGGGTATAGCGGTGGCCTGAAAAACACACATTTTTTGCAGGGACAACCTTAACACTACCGTTGCCAAGTTTGGTACCAGTTGTCTCAGCAGCTTCGGAGAGGAAGCTCTTTGAAAGTGTTTCCCTAAGATCCAATGTTAAAATGATTTTCCCTGCTGGTGGCAGTCTTTGATATAGCACAGATACAAAAAACAACGTTTTTATTTTTTTGCAGAGGACCACCAAAAGACTATTTTGGTTCCAATCAGCTCAGCAGATTCAGATGAGAAAATCTTTGAATATCTTTTCCCATAGGGTCCAATGTTTAAACAGTGTCCCCACTGGCAGCCACCTTGGATACAGCGCTGACCTGAAAAACAACTTTTTTGCAGGGGGACCACCTTAGAACTACTGTGGCCAAGTTTGGTTCCCATTGGCTCAGTAGTTTCGGAAGAGATCTCTTAATGTGTATTCCAATAGGGTCCAATGTTAAAACTATGTTCCCCGCTGTCAGCCATTTTGGATAAAGCGCTGACCTGAAAAACATCTTTTTTTTTCGCAGGGGGCCACCTAAGAACTATTGTGGCAAAGTATGGTTCTACTTGACTCAGCACTTTCAGAAGAGGAGAATATATTTGAATGTTTTTACCCATTGGGTCCAACGTTAAAACTGTGTTCCCCGCTGGCGGCCATCTTTGTAGAGGACCATTGTGGCCAGGTTTGTTTCCAATCGGCCCAGTTGTTTCAAAGGAGAAGATCTTCGTCTGTCTTGGGTGACATAAAAAAAAAATCTTCGTCTGTCTTTGGTAAAAAAAAAAAACCGCCTACGTCCGCGGCGACATACCTGTAAAGGAATAAAAAAAAGATGAAGTCGCACTTAAGGATGTATTCTCCTGAGAGGTCAAAATTTTCCTGCATCAAGTTTTCTCGAAACCTATGTTTTTAAATTGCAAAGACCCTGAAAAAATCATTTTTTAAGAGACACCGATATGTCCGTGTGCATATTTTTGTGCTAGCATCAGTTGAAAACCCCTATTTTTGGTGATTTTGAGCAAATTTCATCAAATTTGGCAAAAATATTGATTTCTAGCATCAAGTTTTCTGTCAAAGTTTCCAGATTGTTAGATATTGTTAATCTGAAAAAATATCACAAATAAAAACATAGATCCGTGTCCATTAAGAAAGTTTTGTACGAAAATGTTGCTTTTTAGGGTCAAATTCAAGACATCGTGAAATCTGTAAAATTCAAGATTTTTCCATCAACTAAACTATGAAAACTCAACATTTTTGTTTTAAATAGTTGGACATTTATATCTTTAAGACTGGGTGAAAATAGAAAACGGGGTTTGGGAGATGAGGGGGTTATGATTAGAGGAATTTAATACAGTGTTGAGAAGTGGGAGGAAGGCAGCCGTGGGAGATTAAGTGGGCTTAGATTTCGGAAAAAGAATGTGTGAGATTTGAATTTGAGGTTGCGAGTGTGGGTTATTAAAGTGGATAAAAAGATGGTGGAAGAGTATGAATACTTGTTCACCCCTATTCATAGCTAACCTTCGTATTTACTTTTCTAACTAAGTCAGTCTGGGAAGTCAGTGAAGCCGTTTTCTCAATATTTCAGAAAACTGAAATTTTTGTGCTGATAAACAGTGAAATGATATGAAGGAAAATAAATAACTCAACAATAATAAAAATTAGGAAAAACTCGAATTCAAAATGGGGAAATACTAACTGCACAGCCGTATAACCTAGGAGTCAACAAATATTTAACCATAAGGGTTTTATGTTTTCATACCCTGCCTCACAAAGTCGTAGGGTATAATGTAAAAACCTGAGTTATGTGTCCGTTCTTGAGATCTTCTGTCTGTCTTTCCGTCCGTTTCCGTCGAAGGTTTCCCCATGATAACGTTGCGTCTTAAACTTGGTTTTAGTTCTTTAAAACAAAAGTCATGCCAAGTCTAAGTAAAACTCAAAGGTATATTTGGTTCTAAGACTATGCCCTTTAAAGTTTCATTTTTTAACTATCCTCACAATAACTTTTGAACGAAACCAAGTTGTTTACAACTGAACGTTCTGGCACTCTATCAACACTTTTTTTGAAAATGTTTATGTTCATAACATTGTTCACAGCCCTAAAATGAAAGAAAAACATGACACCAAAGTGATAAATGTGATTAATTATAATCAAATGGCATGATTACTATACGAGTTCGGGATTGCCACTTCCCAGTTATAATCTGTTGTCAGTGATTACTATATCTGTTGTTTGTGATAGCCAAAAAAAGTGTTACCTCTGAAATAAAATGACGATTTCGCCCATATGAGGAGGTAAATGAATGATAGATTTTGATATATAATAAATAAAGACCTATATTTTTTATATGTATTAAAATACTAAAGCTAATTTCCGTATTATTGCAAAATTAAACTATTTTTCGGACGATCCCGTGTAATAATCTTTAAAAATGCACTTTAATTCAGCGAAAACTCCCCATCTATGGTACTTCATACAGTAGTATTTGACTCATATGTTAACCTATACATATAAAATAAATAGCAAAAACAATGGAAAGGTTCAATGGGATATAAACAAAATTATGATACAACAAAAGACTCACGGTCTGTCACTGCAAACTTGTTTACATATCTGCAGTTGTGATAGCCACTGTAGATGGGATTGCCGGTAATAGGGTGTGATATATTAATATCAAAATTACAAACAATGGGTTATAAGACACGTCAAAATCAATATTCCCACAATTTGGCAAAATAAATGATTTCAAGTCGTAGCCCATCAATATGGCAAACTTAGTGTAGCATACGGACAAGAGTGGGAATGGAGTTATAGTTCATCAATCTAGCAAAAGGGGGACTATTTCAGAGTCCATAGATCTGGCAAAATGTGCATTTTCCTTACATGAGGGACTAAGTCATAGTCCATCAATATGATAAAACAATTGTAGCATACCAGTGGCGAATCCAGGGGTCCAGGGGTTCCCCCTTTTAGGTTGGAATATATTTGAAATTCCTTTAGGCTGTTTTTGGTTGGAAAATTTGCCCCCCCCCCTTTTCTGAAAAATTATGGGTAGCCCCTCTCATTAGAAGAAAGTCTGGATCGGACCAATGATATCATAGTCATCCATATAGCAAAACTAGTGTTAGTGTAGCATAGTACGTCGTGATGAAATCCATTGTCCACAGATAAAGCAAAACAACTTTGGCATAGGAAGGGGAGAGATTAAATAAATTTGCAAATGAATACTAAAGCAAGAGCCAAAAATCGTATACCCAGAATGCATGGCAATATAAGGATTACATACAGACAGGGAACGTAAATGACGAAGACGAAAAAAACAGTACATAAAACAAACAACACAAAAAATACGGCACTAACAGTGTGAACGCCCTGAAAACAGGAGTGTCACCAAAACCATGTTGAATATATGGTTGTTTTGTTCTTAATTTTATTTAGCACTTCATTAATAGTTATATCTGGTCCGACCAATTAATCATTAATAGTTATATCTGGTCCGACCAATTAATTTTATTTAGCACTTCATTAATAGTTATATCTGGTCCGACCAATGGATGAAACTTCGGGCACACAAGTGTTAAGATATTTTGTTTTCTTCTCATAGTTTGTTTTTACCCATTACTAAACTTTCGAAGTGGTGCATAGTGCAGACAAGTACCGGGGAATAAATTTGCATGTGAAAATATGATTTTTTCATGTATATATGGCTATATACAGTGTTGACACGATAATAGGTTATAAGTATTATTTATAGAAATTTACTGTTTTTATCGGTCAGAAATACTAAGGCACCATTCCGTGTACTTATACTCGGTGGATGCCGTTGGTACAGGAATTGACTATTTCGATTTTTTAATAACAAGTACTCCATTCAGACTATTTTTGAAGTATTGCGTTCCATATCATTTGATTTTAATGCTGCTGATTAGAGGAGACCCTTTGTATAAGAAATGTACATTATATAGAAAGATTTACTTATAATTTGGGTGTTCAGTACTCTATAATGTAAATAAAAAACAAAATACCGAAGTTACTGTTAATTTAGTGTCTGCAGATGCACAGAAACTAATGTCTCTTCAGTGCACGTCAAATCAAAACATTTGAAAGTCTATATACCGAAATACGTGTAAAACCTCTGAACATCTAAATAGAAAAGCCAAAATTCATCTAAGGACAGAGCTATGCATAAGGGAGATACTCCTTAGTTTTAAACACAGTTTTGTTGAATTTAGATATTGCAAGTTTCAAAGTAAAATCGGTTTTCGGACCAGCATCGAAGTATTGAGTCCCTTATTGACTACTTGGTTGACGAGTACTCTTTGGGATAATTAATGATAAAGATAAAATGAACAGTACAATACGGGTGCATGGGGAATTCGGCAAACTAATACCTGGTTATAAACAAAAAGAGCAACCCTTACCGTAACCCTTGCCACAACAATAGAGAAGCAGTAATGCGAAGAATTTGCTCCGATATAGAAGAATAACCTTAAGTTCACTTAAAACAGAATAAATATAACAGGAACTGAAATTTTTTTATGAAACAAGTGCCTGTGCTAAATATGCTATAAATATGATGCCAAATTGTGAAAAGAAAAATGTTTTACCATATCAACATGCAACATATTTAATATATTCTCACAGAAGCTTCTTAACTCAGTTTTTAACTTCAAGTTGCTATCATAGAATTAGCTTATAGTAGAAGTGTTATCTTTGGAGAAAAAAATGTCTGGGTAAGCTTCAAGATATTTGAATATTGAATTCCGATGGGCGGGTTCTCTTTCCCTATATCTTATTATTATTTCAAATTGATAAAATGCAAAAGGATATGCATTTGATAATGAGTAAAAAAAGAAAACACCAACAAACTGAAGACCGAGAGACACCAGAGACATATAGAGATCTATATCTATATGTCTCTGAAGACACCAATACTTTGAACAATCTTCAGGGGCTTGCGGTTTCACTAAGGGTCAGCTGCGCATTCATTCACCCTTGTGTTTTTTTTTCAAAACTAGATGACGGTGCGATAAAATATTTCTACATACAATGATAAGAAAAATACATAATAATCACAGTGATTAAAGTAAAAAAAAAACAAATTCATTTGACAAACGGAAAGTGACCTACAATTTACTGTACCTTGACTTTGTTCCTCCTTGCTGTTCTTTTCAATTCATGTTGTCATCCAATTTGTCAACATGTCGAATGTATATTATTATTAGTTTTCGCTTATGAAAACAAACATATCAAATTACTACTTTCCATTTAATAAGATGGCCTTTGTTGTATGAATTTAAATAAATTTCATTCTTTAAATCGTCTTAATCCGTATTTACATTTTAATGCAAATTAATTAACGCACTTGTATGTAATAGTGGGTGTTAATCTTTTTCTGTTTAAATAAGAAACGAAGTGTGAAAGCCTCTACATGTTTACAAAATAAGAGGATTCATTGGAAAAATGTCTTTTTTGTATTTTCAATACATTACACCACACTCGTACGAATAGAAATTGATGACTTTAAATGTGCAAATCGAGTTCTAAAAATATATACTTGATATATAGAAAATATGTTAACTTTTGAACGGAACGTACCCCACTAATCCATTTCAACCAGACACTTTGGCGCTTTCATTTTGATCCTGCAGAAAGGTCTCTAAAATTGGTAACAAAGGTTAAAAACTAGGAAGTACTGGAAGATTTATCCAGTCAAGATGCCCTTGTTCCAGCAGATACAGCTTCATTCAAAATTTATCTACAAAACGTTTTGGTAACAATTTTACGATCGAGTATATATGGAATATAGGACATTTTCAATCACGACCAATATCAATATGAAAAAGAAAGGAAATGGGGTAAATGTCAAGAAGACAACATCCTATCCTAAGTATGCCCATAATAAATTTGTATATTCACCGGATTAAAGCATATTGATACGCCACTACTGCAGTACAGAACTCGATTCAGCTATTCCTGCGTCTTCATAAGCAATAAATGGCCAGGCTATATAAAGCACAGTAACCAGTCATTGAAAGAGTGGACAGATTACTTTGCACGTTGACCACTTCATGCCTCCTCATCATACCAGCTTTTCTTGTTTTAGGCTTGACCGATATCATTGTTTTCTAGGATTTTATGCCTATGGCTTTCTCTGGAGCTTTTTCATTTACACCTTCCTTTTTTACCTTTAAATTATCTAGCTTTAGGCCATAAAAAAATAATTTATTGGTTCACAGGCCCTCCCTCATCTAGTTTGAGGCTTTTAAAAAAGACCCTCATTGACCCTATTTTTTGCCTTTTCAATAAAATAAAAACAAAAAATCACCTCCCTCACTACATTTTTGGTGTTTTTACAATGTAAAAAGTTGCCTCATCTATTTTTTGGCAGATAAAAAGATAAAAAAAATAACCTCCCTCCCTCATCATTTTAAATGAAAAATTGCCCGAGAACCAATTAATTAATTTTGTATGGCCTTATTTCGCCGATAATATCTTTTCCTTTTGTTTCTCCCTTATTTGTTTTTTGTAACACCTTCATTTACTTTGTTCTCAATATTTATCAAAATGTTTTCTATTATGGTGCTAGGGACCGTCTTGATCTTACAATAAGGTATGAGCATAGCTCATTGTAAAAGGCTTCATGGCGATTTCAAGAAGAACAACAATGCTTGGTTTTCCCACATATTTGTAGAGACATTGTCTCAGTTCCATTTACTCAATATCCATTCATTAGTTATTTCATAATGCATTCTCAAATCTGAAGAAAATGTGATTTGAAATATTTTCACAATCCACAAATCAGAATGTAGGAAGGGTAACCAAATAAGATGACAAAAGCCAAACACAAAAGGATGTATAAAAGTTGTCCCCCCAACAAGCTTGACCTATTAAAAAACGGTCCATCACAAAAACTGACATTTTTATACATATGATCCCTTTTGGACATTTTGCATCGGACCTAGAGCTTTAGGACATAACTTCGAAGTGGAACATTTAAAGCTAATTTTTAAAAATCTGGCTGAGATGGCTATTCAAGGATTATTGTAGACAAATATAATCCCTACTGTTAAAGTGGTGTCATGACTAACAAAGTACCGAAGTTACTGTGAATTTAGTTTTTGCATATATATGGACATTGTGACAACTTATGTGTCTTCAGTGCAGATCAGATGAAAACATTTGGAAATCCATATAAAAGTTATTAGAGAAATAATTTACCATTAGGATCTACCGGTAAATAAAAAGCTAGCTAAAATCAGCTGTCAAGACAGAGATATGCACTAGAGAGATACTACTTAGTTATTAACATTTTCTTAAATTTAAGCATTGCAAGTTTCTAAAATTTGTTTTCGGGCCAGCACCGAAGTACTGGAAACTGGGTTGGTGAATACCCTCTGGCACCAATAGTCCTACAGCAGAGGTCATATGAGATATTTGAATGTACTTATTCACTAGCTGGATCTTACGTTAAGCTAAAAAGAAAATATTTGACTGAATGCAACTAAATGATTTATATACTTTTGTAGTTAAACAAATTTACAAACATCTAAAACAAACAAGTATATTTAACGGAAACAAACAGCTATATGAAACCATAAAATAGTCTTTTCAACAGGTGCCCTTACAGTTTAAAATCTGATAAACACCCCAGGTACATTCACACTCACACTGGAAAGGTCGAAAACAAGATTTTATTCCCCAGTTTCAGATTATTTCCTTATTTTGAATAAAAGCGGTCTTCAAATGAAGAAAAATAGACAGTAAACGGTAAAAAGGAGGCTATCGTTATGGTAGACAAGTACAGCACAAAACAATCATAAATGGCTAGGGACAAGGTTTGGGCCCAATTTAACTAGATTAACCCCGCCGCAGCAGGTTTGCTCCTGTCCTAAGTCAGGAAATTCATTAAGCCTTTGTGTGTCTTGTCTGTTTTCTACATAGTTTACTTTATGTCAGCAGTCTTGGATGGTGTTTCTTTCGCTGAACTTGATTACTCTTTATTAAGGGGCCGACTCAGACCTGCCGTTGGGTGTGGGGTTTCCTCACCGTCCATTGAAGATCTTACGGGGCTTTGAGTTGTTATTACTCCCCTTTGCGTCGTTGTCTCTTTGACACATTCCCCGTTTCCCTTCTTTTTTTCTATTAATGTTATTTTGGCAGATAAAGGCACGAAATTGAAGCCAAAGATAAGCAGACCTATTTTCGCTTAGATGCTAGTGCTTTAGTTATATGGCATTCTTGTTCATTATTTGTGTTTTATTTGTTTTGTATTTGTCATGCTGTCTCAATTCGTGTTGGATATAAATTGCCGTGATTTTGGATTTATGATTTTAGAATTCCTCCTTTCCTCATTCTTGCTTCGGTATTCGTTTGCCGATGTTTGCAAGCATACCACTTACAAGGGCATCCAAGTCTCGTTCAATTTTTAAAACTTCCGAGTTCATAATTACAACATAGAAAAAATCAAGGAAACAAAAATTTATGACGTAATAATCCTTAATGTCATGTTTATCTGGGAAATACTGAGGGGTATACAGTCAGGGTCTTTTCTCCAATCATACCCCTTATTTTTAGACCCTTTTCCCATTTTCACATATTTTTGTTTGTCCTTTTCCCTTCCCCACTTCCCCTTTTCCACCTGACGCTTGTTGTGGTTTAGTGCCATTACAAACAATTTCTGTCGCCCACAATTTGTATATATTTTGAAATACCTTGACAGATAGCACACGTATCCGACCAAATACTCAAATTTTCAAACATTTCGAATTTCAACAACCAAAATTGAATAACATTTTGAAGATTTTAGAGCACCAGCGTTGAAACATTAAAAAATTCGTAAAGGTTCCTCGGAACCATGTGTCTCGCCTGCTCAGTAAGGTATCATTATAATAAGGACAATACTAGCGTTTATATACTTTCTGTATTCCAAAAAAAATAACTGGTGTTTAAAAGTTTCAGGAATTTACCAAAATTGGAATCAAATATTTTTGCAATTCCATTATTGATAATTATTGTTTTCATCAATATATATTTTTAAAAAGTATGGTTGCTAGGTAGAATTCCAAAAATTAAAAGGTCTAAGATCGAGTTCCAGGAAATTTACCAAAAATTGGAATCCAAACTTTTTTTGCAATTTTAGTCATTAAATGTTTATCTATTTCAAATTCACTCAAAAACCATGGTTGCTAAGAAGAATTTCAAAAAATTGCATGTCTTGGACAGTTTCAGGAAATTTACCGATGTTAGAATAAAATATTTTTGCAATTCCATTATTGAAAATTACTGTTTTATATCAATATATTTTGAAAAAGGTATGGTTGCTAGGTAGAATTCCAAAAAATTGATTGGTCTAAGAGAGTTCCAGAAAATTTACAAAATATTGGAATAACAGTTTTTTTGCAATTTTATTCATTAAAATGTTTGTTTATTTCAAATTCACTCAAAAACCATAGTTGCTAAGAAAAATTTCAAAAAATTGCATGTCTTGAAGAGTTTCAGGAAATTAACCAAAATTGGAATCACATATTTTTGCAATTCCATTTTTGAAAATTACTGTTTTCATCAATATATTTAAAAAAAAGTATGGTTGCTAGGTAGAATTCCAAAAATTAATTGGTCTATGAGAGTTCCAGGAAATTTACCAAAAATTGGAATCAAAAATTTTTGCAATTTCATTCATTAAAATGTTTGTTTATTTCAAATTCACTCAAAAACCACGGTTGCTAAGAGAATTTCAAAAAATTGCATGTCTTGGACAGTTCCAGGAAATTTACCAATGTTGGAACCCTGTTTTTTATTTCTTATATTCATGCATTCAAAATTATGCTTGGCATCAAAGAATTGCCTTATTTTCAAAATTATATGCAAACATTTAAAAAATTATCACAGCTTGTTCCATATCTGCACACTGCATGCAGCAATGTCCAATTTTAATAAAATTCTGTTAAAACACAAACAATTAATTCACTTTCTTAAGAACTTTTATTTGTGGATTAGCATTGAAATTTTTAGCAAAAAACTAAGTCCAAATACGCAAAAAATATGGAAAAAAACCCAAAATTTTATAACTTTTTCAGCTGGAGATAATTTTCTGACCATCATCTAAGTTTTGACCACTTTTCAATAAATACCAATAAGATTTAATAACTTTATTCAACTTCTAAAAACTTTAATCTGTGGGTTAACATTCATTTTTTTTTGCAAAAAAAAATTAAGTCCAAATACGGAAAAATGAAAAAAATAAATTTCAAAACTTTCATCAGGAGGAATTTTCAGAACATTTTATAGCTTCTGACCAGTTTTTATGATATTCCAATAAGATTTAATAACTTTATTCACCATCTAAAAAATTTTAATTTGTGGGTTAACATTAAAAAAAACTAAGTCCAAATACGGAAAAAATACGGAAAAAGGAAAAAAAAATCCAATTTTTTTAGCTAGAGGTAATTTTCTGACCATTATCTAGCTTCTGTCCAATTTTGACACAATTCTATAAAGATCAAATGACTCTATTCAACCTATGATAAACTTGTGCAATTGTTGACGCCGCCGACGACGACGACGACGACGACGGAATTTGGATCGCTATGTCTCGCTTCCGCGACATTCGTCGCAGGCGAGACAAAAAAAACAACTGAGCTTCCATTACTAGAAAATCACAAACTTGTTGGTTTTCTGTCAGACAGCAAAATTATAAAATTGGAACACTTAAACCAGAGTAGAGGATTTCTACCGATGGTTCTTTGCAGTAAATGTTATAGATAAAAAAGATGTTGATACTACAATCAATCAGCTAGACACTTTAATATCGGGGGAATTAAGCCAGCTGTTGTCTATTTTTGAAAAGGCACCTGTGACATAACTGACATTCTATGAGAAAACAACACAATTTATGGATCAGAGAAAACACAGAAAAAAAGAGTATTAAAAAGTATTAAGGGGGTTTGCTACTCCGTGTGAAAATAAATAGGATTTCAAATAAGTGTGATTTTTTTATTGGAAAATTAAAAAAGAAGTAATTTAAGCGAAAAAAATGATAGGTTAATTATCTCGTTTTTGAGATACAAGTGATTGAAAATTTGGCGGGAACAGAACTCCTCGGATTTTTCATAGGATTAACATTAGCAATGTTTGACCATGAATGATTGCGACAGAAGAAATAAAATTAAACGAAATTTTAACAGAATGCTCATAAAGATGTATAAAATGAAATTATGGATAAAAATTAGGGAGTCCATGGGAAAAAAATTATAATGCTTTTAAATGGATAAAACTAAAGAATTCCGAAAATCTGACAGATATTCTAAAACATGGGGAGCGAACCTCCTTAACAAAAGAGATCAAAAACAGATGAAAATGCTGAATAAACGTATATTGAAAATAGCTTAACACCATGAAATGTATGTCAAATTAATTTGCAAACAAGAGAAGATGATAGACAGGACAGTGCACCATTCCATGAGCAAAACCAGACATTTCAAAATAATAAATCATACGTTCAATCAGTTATCCGCAAATCAATACAGTTTCTTGATATTTGGGTTATTGAATGCGGTTTGTTTCCATTGATTTATTCACTTTTTTACCTTTTTGGGGCCATTTAAGGCTTGCTATATGATGTGAGGTTCTTCTCTGTGTTGCAGACCGAACGGTGACCCCTAGATGCTTTGTTTTGGGTCGTTTTACCCCATTTCCTTCCCTTTTCATACAATAAAATAAAGACACAGGACATTTCTTGCCCTTCAGATGACAATACAAGATTTACAGAGTGAAAAGCTACCCATAATATATAGTTCTTTCAAGTAGACTTTGATGACACTTGGGGATCAAGGAAAAATACATAATAGTATACAGTGGCGGGTGAGAGGACGAATACAATGAGAGGAGACATTTGCCATTTCTACCTCTTCCTGTATGTCTATTCGATATTAACCGAAGTCAACGAAATGAAATAAGGGCAGTATGAAATCTTCTCATACCACTGTGTCTTGTACAGACAATGCTGAAAGAGTTCCCTCAGAACCTAAAGTCTAGAGTGCTTTTTATGTGGAGAAAAGTCGCTTTTTAGTCGTGAATGTACAAGAAGATATCGTTCTTCAAGTCCATTCATCACCGAATAGATGGGGAATATGAGTAATGTATACAACAAGGTACAGCTGACATCAGCCGCGTTGGTTAAAATGTAGGATACCCTTTTCATAAACCAGTGTTCAAAATTTTCGTATGTGGCAAGGGATCATACTTCTGAATATCAAAGAATGTCTGGACACCTTAGCCTGGTCACGTGTTTTCAACTCTTGACCTTCCAAGTGGATACCACCAGATTGCATTAGCCAAGACGATTTATGTAATGCAGCATTCATATTGAAACACGTGTACAGCATATCAAACTTTACTGTTCATTATACGACTTAGGTATTTTTGTATTTTGTCGCCGAAGAACAATTATTTCATATTTTAGGTTTTAGGAACTGCTAAGGAGGATGGTGTACTTTAATGTAAAAGACGGAATGGTTAACGGGACCTGTATATTTTGCAGAAGTTTTCTGTATACTCCGTCTTGAAAGAGCTTCCGAGTTGTACCGACTGTACCCACGTACTAAAAGTAGCAACGCATGCACCATAATAACAACATATATTTACTTATCAATCGGCAATGGATTTATATTTCTTAGTTTGGTTTAGAGGCTTAGCATTATACACATATCTCAGATACATCTCCATACTATGTTTGGTCAATGTAGCTGATGTACTTGACTACATAAGTGAAATCTTATTGCAGAAATTATAGGTTACAGTAATTTAATTATGGCTACTTACCAAAAAACTAGGATTCACCTATGTTAAGTGTTAGATGTATCTACCATGTATGGAAATGAGGAAATTAAGAAATAAAGTAAGTTAATCGATCAAGCAGAACATGAATGTCAACGTGCCCTCATTCTATCTGGAAACAGACCTTTCAGAAATGCATTTATGTGCGAGATTATACTGGCGTGCTATGTAAGGAAACTTTAATATAAACTCGAACGCAAACTTGAAGTTAAGGAGGTTCGCTCCTCATATTTTGGGATTTCTGTCAGATTTTCGGAATTCTCTGGTTTTATTCATTTAAAAGTACTATAATTTTTTGCCCATGGACCCCCTTAATTTTCCCATAATTTCATTTTATACATCTTTTTTGAGCATTCTGTAAAAATTTCATTCAATTTTATTTATTCTGTCACATTCATTCATGATCACTTGCTAATATTAATTCTATGAAAAATCCGAGGAGTTCAGTTTTCCGCCAACTTTTCAATCACTTATAACTCAAAAACGAGATCATCAACCTATCAATTTTTTCACTTAAATTATTTCTTTTTTTAATGTTCTAACAAAAAATTATATGGAGTAGCGAACCCCCTTAAGTTTGTCTAGGTGAATTGTTTGTCACTGTGACTGGATGCTGATGCTTACAGGGACAATCGTGCAGTAAATCATATAGGATTGATTGATTGATTGATTGGGGTTTAACATTACTTTCAGCAGTATTTCAGCTATCTCATGACGGTCAGTTTTAGTGGTGGAGGAAGCCGGAGAGAACCACCGACCTTGGGCAGGTAAGTGACATACCTTATCACTTACAATTGAAAGTCGAGTGCATCCTTTTTTGTAATGTACAAAGTGGGGCGTGAACTCACACCGCAGTGATGATAGACTACAGTGGTTGTATAGGTAGTAGAACTACCTTAACCAATCTCATATATGAAACTGGATATTAACTTTAAAATAATTCTATGGCACTGAATATAATTCAGACGTGATCTCATTTTGCCTGAATTTTCATCTACCATCCCAAACTGCATACGTATTGATTATCACCCTTTAATTCAATATACATAGTTACTGAGACATGAGTTCCTATCATTGTCTACGTTTGTCTTGTGTCTTATTCGTGTTCTTCATGTGTAGTTCCATAGCAAATTGTGGCATGTAATTATAATTTTCAGCCATTGTAGGTGTTTCCTGTTAAACATTTTTTACATGAATTTAAAAGTACACTTGAAAGAAAATTCATCAAGTGCTTGATGAAAATGCTTGATGAAAATAACAGTGACCTCGGAAATTACAGATTGTACTCGAGAATGCAAAGATTGGTAATCACATCCTACATATACAAAAATACAGATGACGAAGGCAAGGTAATCCAATAGTTCCCCTTATTTTCGTTGAGACAAAAAAACATAAAGCACATGCTTGATTGGAAAAATGCTTTTAATATTAAAAATCTATATCATAAAGTAAGAATTTGAAGGAATTATATCAATCTAATCTATAAATAATAAATTGCACAAAATATATTAAATAAACATTTTGTCTGAAAATATTTAACTACAAATTTTCTGAGCAAATGACAAATGACTAGTAAATGTTCACATGTACAAATGAGACAGTGTGGAGATTATCAAATAACAAAATACCGAGGTTACTGTGAATTTAGGCTCTGCAGATGCGCATTTCGACAACTTATGTCTCTTCAGTGCAGATAAAATCAAAATATTTGGAAGTCCATAAACCAAAATAGGTGTAAAACTGATAGAGAACAAATAACCAATAAGATCTAAATAGAAAAGCCAAAATCAGCTAAGGACAGAGCTATGCAAGAGGGAGATACTCCTTAGTTTTAAAAAAAATTTACTAAAATTTAGATATTGCACGTTTCCAAAGAAATTCGGTTTTCGGGCCAGCACCGAAGTACTGGCTGTCTTTGAATTTCAATACAGCTTGCTTGATGTTTAATCATTACAGTTGTATGCACAATTGTTTCTGTGAAAGCTCTCATTATTAAGCATCCAAGTATAATTTTAAATCGTTGTTCAATTCTACATTTTTTTCTACTTTATCTAATTTTATTTACACAGAACTGAATATAAGAATATATAATAGTACATATAACACATGATTATTCAACCAAACATTTTCCTGGTATACAAAAACAGCTTCTGTTTATAAAAAGTGATATAAATCACAACCATGTACTGCTGTACTATTTACTATCCTATAATAAAACAATACATTGTTATATGTTTCAATGAACTGATAACATAAAGCCAAAATAAGAAAGATGTTTTCCAAATGTTGATTATAAATTGCTGTACTGGCAAATAATATTTGTTTAAGGGAATTGAAAATAAAAAACCCTGTCTTGCAGAAGCTAAATTTATAGTAACTTCAGGCATTCAGTTATTTGGTCTGTTATCAAACAATCAAAGTCCTAGTAAATACTATTTTAATTAGCAACCAATGACAAGAGTTTTGAAAGTTTTTATATGTTTTTCCGTAGGGATATAGGTAGATTTTGAAGAATTTGAAATGTATACATTAAATCTTACATGAAATCCATCACAAGTTAAACATATATATTTTGCACAAATAATGATTATTTGGGCACATATTTCTCATAAAGTCGTATAAATTCTGTTTTTCAGGTACATTAACTTGGTAGGAAGAAGGACGAGAAAGATCAATATTACAAGGTAAGATCAAGTTTATGAAGGTGATTGACTGACCCTTATTTTGACCCTGTTAGGTAATAGATGGTCATATATTTTCAGAGATACCACAACATGTATTTTTCACAAGGTTTCACTAAAGAATATGCTGCTTTGGCACACAAAACAATGAAAAAAATTCAATTTATAATAGGAATTCTGAAACAGCATACCTAAAATGTTCCATTTGTTTCAGTCCTTGCAAACAAGTTGTCAAAATTTATTGTTAATCAATAAAAATTACTGAACAATTTAATAAAGGGGCCCTCAGTGAATATATATTGACATTTGGTTTCAAAGGGTAAAGATTTTTATAAAATGAAACAGCATTTTCAATATATTTCGATATATGATTGTTTTCCTAACTGAACAGTCAATACGGGACAATTAAATGACCATAGTGAACAAAACATTTGTTTCAATTTGGATATGTGGTTCAGAGAAGACAATTAAATTTTTGCTTTAAATTAAATTAATATGCCTGTCAAAATTTACAAAATTAATGATTTTGAACTGACTTGATTAATTTCACAACTTTTTAAGGCATTACTTTAATTTGCGAAATTCAAAGACTTTTACATGATTCCATGATGAGAAACAGTACAACAGGACTATTACCATTCAAGCATATGTCTTACATTAATTATTGATTGAAACTATAAAAATATGAAGAATTGTAGAACATATGACAATAAAATTTGTTTTTCTGTATACATGTAAGGAAGCAATCTAAACTTATGTTTCTGCCTACAGATATTTGTAAATCTGTTTAAAATGCATGAATTAATGATTTTTGCTATATCTACTATGGAAGAAAAGAAGCAGTATGACTTGTCATTTAATCTATTCAGTTATGATAATGCACTAAAATAAACTTTTTTAAATAATGACATCTTTTACTAAGGTGTACTCTGAAATTTTTTCCATCTACCATAGAAATATAAATTCCATTTGTTAAGTTCTGTAACTTCTGTAATTTGTGAAGAAAAGATGTGAAAAGGTGAATTGATATGTGACAATATACCTCCAGATCCTCTTACCATTTGTTTGAGGTAGTTATTAACAGTCTGATGTTTAGATGATATATCCATTGCAATGATGGTCTTTTTGAAAATTCAAAGAGATAAAAACACCATTTTAGAATGGAGTTTGCATTTTACTACATATGTCTTGGAGTTTTACAGACAATTTACAAATTAAATACAAATACTGTTTATATAAATCACTAATTTATATTATACTAAAAGGCAAAACCTGAGGATACCTGTAAGAAATAGCATTCTAGAAATAATTCATTTTTTGAAGTTTTCATAAAAATTCTTAAAGGTACAATGAAAATGAATCATTATGATAAAAAATTATCTTGAAAACATAAAATAAAGAGACAACAACAAAATCAATATATTGAGTACAATAAAAACAATGTAATTAATATTATATTACAATTAAATAACAATCTAACAAAAATCTCTCAGAATAATAGGCTTGTTTGCGAATCTAATCAGTGACGTCACAAAATCAATTTTTTGGTTGGCAAAATTGTATTTCAAAAATAACTTGCATTATACAGCAATGGGACAGAAATTTATTTTTTAAATATTTTTTTACATACTAGTCCGATTTTGGATCTGTAAAATGCATAGTACACCTCGAGATTTTCATATTTTTTTTCTACCGATTTACTTTTTAAAAATTTCCTCTGAATAATTTGAAATGTGTATTTCAATTATTTGGAAATTGTGAAAAAATTGAATTCTATACAAATACGTGAACTACATCAAATAAAGGGCTACGCCAAGCGCAGCATGATACGACCGCAGCATGTCGACCACTGAAATTTCAACAAAAGTAGTTTAAAGTGAATGTGGACACAGTCAAGAGCTTGACACAATGATTAGATGGACACAAAAAGAAGCTAGACACAGTTATTAGCTAGAAACAAAATAGGGAAAAAACCCTTTTGATTACTTACTGATAAAAACCGTAAGAGCTATGCAAAATATGTACTATTAACTAAAACTTTACATCCATAGAAATTCAAAGAAAAAATCCATCGAAATCTGATGAAAAATAAAGATTTGACATATTTAGAAAAATTGCATTTTTGGCCCCTTTGACCCCTTGTAGCTCAGAAACGGTAAGACCTACAAAAAAACCGTTGATATACCACTGAAAGCTTAGCTCAAGAGAAATCCAAAGAAAAAAATCCCATCGAAATCCGATGAAAAATAAAGATTTGACATATTTAGAAAAATTGTAATTTTGGCCCCTTTGACCCCTTGTAGCTCGGAAACGGTAAGACCTACAAAAAATCCGTTGA
>MJUU01015283.1:0-17500 GCA_002080025.1 Modiolus philippinarum | reverse complement strand
TCAGTCCTTCTATGTCCCCCCCTTCAAAATAAAACATGTTAACACGAACATAACCTGCACGCATAGACAGTATAGGGCCACTTTTATAGTACACCGTCAGAAATTCTTGTATTTTCGTTTTAACCTAAGTTTCATCTTTTAAGCTCCATAATTTTTTAACGATAGGTAATATATACCAAAATTTGGTACCAAATTAAAGCTAAATTAATATTCTTTACAATGATCACAAATTTTGGCACTTTACGCCATTTTTATGATCTGGGGATGCAAAAAATGTACCCCTCCCCCTGCAAAAAAAATGCGAAAATGACAATTTTAGGCTGTCAATTCCTTTCAGATAAACAACCCTCGTCATTTGATCTAGTTTTTATGCCTAACTTATCAGGTGTGATACAATGTTGGAAAATAAAACCATTAAAATCCATAAAATTTTGATTTTCGGTATAAAATTTTAGAAAATGGAAATTTTCGGAATTTTAGATTTTTTCACAATTTCGACTTTCTGACTTTATGATCGTAAAATCTGAATATATATTTTATAATGGCCGATTTAATAATGATTTATGATATATTAGCAAGATATTGTGCGCACAAATTTTAGTTTCAGACATAATGTAGGTTCAGAAATGTCAAAATTAGCACCCCTCCCCCTGAAAATTAGGGAAAAATTTGAAATATTCAGGCTCTTAATGATAAAAAGATAATGTTTAATGGGAATATAGTGTTTATTTCACTTAAGCTGACATGCAGAAGATCATTTCAGTAGATTTAAGCTTTTTAAGATGTCTCTTTTCCACTCTTCTGCCCGAAATTCTACGCAAAATGGGAATTTTCCGTTTTTCAGAATTTCTGCTGTTTTGACTTTGAGATGCAAATACTTCATGAAATTGATATGTAACTTGAAAATGTTGATTTAATATCGTTTCATTATATGTTAGCAATTACAAAGTATGCTTTTAAACATTTTAGACTAACTACAGTCTCATAAATTACAAACATATTACCCCTTACCACACATATTCAACACAATTTATTTCATTTTATTCAGATTAAAAAGCTTGAAAAGCTTAAACATTGTATAAAGGTCCAATGACATATCATCTTCAAACACCAAAATACACAAAGACTGACTTATATCACAAATAAGTTACATGTTAGTGGTTTATGGGCAGTTAATCAACAATTAAAATTGGATTTCGTAAAATTCTGAAATGCTGGAAATTCCCATTTTCACGAAAATCGCCCAAAATATTCAAGTTTACCCATATTTGGTGTTAAAATTACGTATAACGACATATCAAATGCATCTTTTGCAAAGAAAGTAAAACATTAGCATGCTATGTTCATATATATATAAAGAAGGACATATTTTGGGGACTTTTAAGTTAAATTTTATTGGGGTCGGGGTAAGATTTTCGGTATTTAGAGTCACAGTGAACACTCCTTGTTTTTCTAATCTGTGTTTTAAGATAACTTATATATCGGTTAAAACAATAAATTGATCTTCAGATAAATCCTCCAGATTTGCCACATAAAACGATTTAAAAGTGAATTTTGGACAAATCTGAAATGCTAAAAATCCCCATTTTTCATCAATTTTTCACTAAATATTGAATTTAAGCTGGAAAGTGGGATTTAAAATACCAAATCCGGATAGAATTAATGCAACCCTGCTATATGCATCGCAGATTTTGCGTGTGGTTGTGATTTTTATCCCTACAAAAAATCGACAATTTTGAGGAAAATTTGTTGGGGTAGGGGTAAGATTTTGGGTATTTAGAGTCACATTAAACACTCCTTCCTTTTCTAAACAATGTTTTAAGACAACTAGTGTATCACTTAGAACAATTAATTGGCATATCTGCAGATATATTCTATAGATTTAATATATATTGCGATTTAACAGTGAACTATGAACAAATCTGAAATGTTGAAAATTCCCATTTTTATGAATTTTCGGAGAAATATTGAGTTTTAGTCGACCAATGGCTGTTTAAATACCAAATTATGATGTTATTCATGCAACATTGTCATATACAACAGACCTTTTCCGTATTCTGGTTATTTTTATCCCTACATGGACCAAAAACTGACAATTTTAGGGAAAATTTGTTGGGGTAGGGCTAAGATTTTCGGTATTTAGAGGCATATTTTACGCTCCTTATTTTTCTAAATACTGTTTTAAGATAATTAATGTATTGTTTAGAACAATTAATTGGCATATCTGCAGATATATTCTATAGATTCGGCATATATTGCGATTTAACAGTGAACAATGGACAAATCTGAAATGTTGAAAATTCCCATTTTTTATGAATTTTCGGAGAAATATTGAGTTTTAGTCGACCAATGGCTGTTTAAATACCAAATTATGGTGTTATTCATGCAACATTGTCATATACAACGCACATATTACGTGTTCTGGTTATTTCCATGCAAACTTTGACAAAAAATTGGCAATTATAGGGAAAATTTGTTGGGGGTAGGGGTAAGAATTTCGGTATTTAGAGTCACATTAAGCACTCATTGTTTTTCTAAACAATGTTTTAAGACAACTTATGTGTTGCTTGGTACAAATAATTGGCATATCTGCAGATATATCCTCCAGATTTGGAATATATAACGATTTAACAGTGAACTTTGGACAATTCTAAAATGTTAAAAATTCCCATTTTTCATCAATTTCGGGCAAAATATTTAGCTTATGTCGACAAATGGCTGTTAAAATACCAAATCATAATGTTATTTATGTAACATTGTTATATACAACACATATTTTGCGTGTTCTGATTATTTTTATGCGAAAATAGACAAAAAAATGACAATTTTAGAGTAAATTTGTTGGGGTAGGGGTAAGTTTTATTGATGTATGATGTTTATATTACCTAAAAGTAGTCATTATTTGTAATGGTTGTAAAGCAAATATAATAAGCTTTCATTTGATACCTATTTTAAACGATATTTGTTCACTAAAAAATAATAATAGGCAAATAAAAGACAAAACTTATTCAAAAACGAAATTATTCAAAGGTCCCTGTATTTGGTATATTTGAAAATAAAATTTTGGTCATTTAAAATATGTTAACATCGTCTTAACATGTTTTATTTTGAAGAAAATAGATTGAAAAGCTAAAAACAATTTTCAGAATCAGGAATTGAAATGCACGTCGGGTTCTCTAGACCATCAAAATTACGCAATTCCAATGAAAATATCAGTTTTTTCGTCAATATTTCATTGGGGTAGGGGTACGTTTAATTGCGCTATGGAACGTTATAGTCATAGAAATTGTTAAAACTTGGGTCTTTGTAAAGCTCATGCAATATGCAATCATTTGATACCCCGTATTTATAACTGGAAAGCATTTGGTTAACATTTTGAAGCAACTGAAAGAAAAACTTGAACGAAAAACGAAATTTTCCAAAATTTTGGCAGGTGGGTCTAAATATGGGCCGAATTCCACAAGTGCGTGCAGGTTATGCTGGTGTTAACATGTTTTATTTAGAAGAGGGGATGTATACGGACTTAAAAAAAATGGGTGGGGTTTGGAAGTGGGGGGGGGGGGTTATTCCAGCCCATGGACTATACTTGATTGGGGTAAAGCTAGCTGTCGCCCATGGGCAGCATACACATCAACTTATTTTATTTGCATTTGCAACAAAAAAATTACTCCTCAAATCACCAGCGCAGTTGTCAGTACTTTGGTGCTGACCCGAAAGCCAATTTCATTTGGAGCCTTGCAATATCTATTTTTTTGTAAATTTTGTTTAAAACTAAGGAGTATCTCCCTCATGCAAAGCTCTGTCCTTAGCTGATTTTGGCATTACATTTAGATCATATTGGTCATTTGTTCTCTGTCAGTTTTTAAACATCCAAACGTTTAGATTTTATCTGCGCTGAAGAGACATAAGTTGTCGAAATGCGCATATGCAGAATTTAAATTCACAGGAACTTCGGTATTAAGTCATCAAAATTAGTATATTTATTTTCATGACAGGCAGGATTATGAAAAAGAAAGGAAATTACGTAAATGTCAAGGAGACAACATCCCATAATAATTTATCCAAGTTAAAACGACCCAAAACAAAGCATCTAGGGCTCATCGTACGGCCTCCAACACAGTGAGGAACCTCACACCATATAGCAAGCCCTAAATGACCATCAAAAGATAAAAAAGTGAATAAATCAATGGAAACAAACCACGTGCAATAATTCAAATATCAAGAAACTAAAATTTTATAAGAAGACAAGGACAAGCCAATGACCAAGGGACTGGCGCAAAAATTGTGGTGGGGTTAAACTCGCTTTCTTGGATCCAAACCCTCCCCCTATCTGTGGTGAATGGCTAAAAAATAAATACACAAAAAGACTCACAGTAAAAATCAAACTAGAAAAAAGTCCAACTTATCAAGACGAGTACCCTCACAATGAAGTACATAAAACAATACACACAGGTACTGTCCGGGCAAATGCTCGCAGTTACTGACAGCTAGCTAAGGACATAATATCTGTTGACTATGATATCAAGCCTTCTTACATATGAAACTTCAATTGAAATACTTCTAAATAGATTTGGTATAACAACATCATCAATTATGAAAGAAGAGCATGTATATTTATTTTCACTGACACCAAAATTAAATTATTTATTTACGAAATCGCCAAAGCCCCCCCCCTACCCCACCCGCCCACTGGCTGAAAGTCAAATGGTCGTCACCTTAGTATACATTTATGTTATGCAGTCTTACTTCTGGACACTCATTCTACAATCATTATACACTCATTCTCTTTTATGATTGATTTTTACTTCGATGAGGTAAATAACAGCCAATTGCAAACTAGTATGAAAAGAATTATTCTAGTAACCCTGAGCTGACATCATTATATTCCTTCTTGCTGAGGTTCGTGGGCTGCAGACGTGGAATACCGCTCATTTTTAAACGACAATTCATACGTTACAAAGGATATCAATATTGGAATAGAAAGCGGTATTCTGTAGTACAAATGCAGTTTAAACTTAATGGAAAAAAAGTTTCCTTTTCAATAGAAGTTTTAGCTATCCTTTACAGTAAATCAATTATTGCATGAATATTCAGCAACATTATTCCTCATAGAATATATATTGCAATCGAAAGCTCGTGCATCCAGGCAACCTTTCCAATATTCATGCAATAATCAAATAATATGCTAGTTTAATTGAATTAATTGATGCCATTCAATATGCATAGATCCAGCGACTTTTAAAGCTAAACTGTTACGTAACGAGACAAAAATTGCAAGTTCATGCCCTCTCGTTGGACGTCTGATATTTAAGCATTTTGAGACCTATTTAAACACATTTGATTAATCAACGATTATGAAGTATTTCAGAATAACATCTCACAGATTTACACAAATGCAAAGGAGAAATATATAGAAGTTCCTTCTGTTACGAGTGGGTTACGACATTTCTCCTTTTAGTTAAATTTTAGATTTTCAACATGTAGGCCTCAGCAAGCATGTAAAATTTCTTCCCAAAATAAAGAAATTTCTTAATTCTGAGGCACAATTTCATTGAACAAGATTTTGTTCCTTCTTCAACTTAACATGTCAATGGCGCAGGTCGTAATATAGTTTCTCCTTCAGGTAGGAGTGAGTTAATGTTATAGGTAATTAAATGTTGTAAATATTCTATAATGCTTTTTTTTCATTGTTTTTATATTATGTAATTTGTTTGGCCTAGTTATGTAACTTGTTTACAATAAACAATGGTCAAGGTTATTACACCTTAGAACATATAGAAATTTCTAGAATTTAAATTTAATATTTAACACATAGAATTTTCTAGAGGTTTTCCTTACATAATCATTATAGTCATGTGATTGTCAGTTGATTAGAATGTTCCAGTCGTATCTTGTGGATAGATTTTTCTAGAAATAAAAAAATTATTTATATAAGGTAGCAGAAAAGGGTTCATTCAGTCAGTTTAATAAGTTTATACAGGATAAATTAGTTTATACAGGATTATCACGCACATCTTTTGTATTGGAAATCGACATCAATTATTGTGAATCTATTATCAACTATTTAGTGAGGATTATAAGGAATATTCTATTGGACATTTATTGGTGGAATTAAGTGAACTATTCATTCGGATATTTACTTGGACTTCATTATTGTAAGATAAGTCATATATTGTATTAATTTGTTAAATTATTATTTTTCATCTTATGAAAAGTATCATTGCTGACTTCAATTTGAAATAATTTATTGGTCATTTCTACCAAATAACAAAAATTTGGGCTATCGTCCGGGATTCTTCGGAATTGTTTGAAAAAAAAGAAATTGTTATATTTTTGTTAAATAGAAAATTTTTAAAAGTCAGCAATAAATTTTTTACAAGATGTCATTTGATCCAGAACAATTCATGTCTACATGTCAGGTGGAGAATTTTGAGAAGCTTAAAAAGGATTAATTAATTATCTTAGGAAAACATTTGAAATTGAATGTCAAATCTGGAATGAGAAAATTTGAAGTTCAAAATGTGATTGCAAATTATTTGGTAAAGAAGACATTTTTGATGAATCTGTTTTGGAGAATTTTGGCGTTCAAATACCGGAATTAGAAATAAAAAAAATAAGAAATTCAAAAAGAATTAGACATCAGAAAATTAGAATTAGAAAGAGAGAGAGAAGAAAGAGTGTTTCAACTAGAAATGAAAAAATTGGAATTAGCTGAAAAGAATCAGCACCTTTCTCAGAATTCTCAGACATTTGATGTTGCTAAGGTTGGTCCCTCCTGTTCAAGAAAAGGATGTTGACAAATATTTTCTGCATTTTGAGAAAATAGCTCAGAATTTAAGGTGGCCAAAACATAATTGGTCAAGCCAGGGAAATTTACACTCAGTTGTCAGTAGAACAGGCTTCAGATTATGACACTGTAAAAGAGTTAATTATTAAAGCCTATGCACTGGTCCCTGAAGCTTACCGCCAAAAATTTAGGAATGCAGAAAACCAGAGTGACCAAACCTATGTAGAGTTTGCTAGAACAAAAGAGCAACTATTTGATCGTTGGTGTTCATCAAAGAAAATAAATAAAAATCATGAGAAATTACGTCAGCTATTTTTAATTGAAGAATTTAAAAGATGTATTAGTACTGACATTAAAACTTTTATTGGTGAACAAAAAGCTGAAACTTTTGAAATTGCTGCACGTTTAGCTGATGATTTTTCACTTACACATAAAACATAGTTTTTTAATAAACCACAGAAATTTTTCACAAATAACAATTCCACAATTTTTTCACCCAAACCTACAAATTATGTGAATAGTAGGCAACGTCCAGTAAATAGCAGCTCGTCCAAGTCCTATCCTCCCTCCCAGTCACAGAGGCCATTTAAGTCGATTTCGTGTAATTATTGTAAAAAGGAAGGCCATTTGATATCTGACTGTTATAGGTTAAAGCAAAGGAAGGAAAGTGAAGTAAACCCCAGTGGTTTTGTTGAGTCGTCACAATGTTTGCCTCATTTTGATACAGATGTGCATAGTTCTTTTTCTGAGGTGAAGTCTGTTTCTGATCCTGTTAGTAAGGTCGAGGTCAAATCCCCATCTAGTTCCATTAAGGAGATTTTTGAACCATTTATTAGTGATGGTTTTGTGTCGCTTTCGAGTGATTTTTGTAATTCTACCTCTATTCGAATTCTAAGAGATACTGGAGCCTCTCAGTCTCTTTTGTTGGCGGAGACCCTGCCGTTTGATGATATTTCTAGTACTGGTAGAAAGGTTCTTATTAAAGGGGTAGATTCTAGTGGTTACACTGCTATTCCTCTCCATAATGTTTATTTGTCTTCACATATTGTTTCTGGACCTGTGACCTTAGGTATTCAGTCATCATTGCCCTTTGAAGGTGTACAACTTCTTCTTGGTAATGATTTAGCTGGGGATAAAGTTCAAAGAAATCCTATTGTGACAGACAAGCCTTCTTTTGATCGGGTTTCTGATTCTGCTGAACAGGAGTTTTCTGAGTTGTATCCTGCCTGTGCAATTACTCGTGCTATGAAAAAGAAATGTGTAGAAGCTCAGAAAGTTGATGAAAATAGCACTGATAGCTTTGACTTGTCGGATACATTTATGAGTCAGCTTGGTGATGTTGGTGTCAAAACAAGCAAGCCCTAAGAGTTTTCTGGTAGTTCATTGGTTCAAGGTGGTGGTTTTTCTATGTCTACGTTCAGCAGTGAGTAACATAAAGACCCTGAAATTTCATGTCTTTTCAACAGGGCTGTTGATGAAAGTGAATCTTTGCAAGAACCTGTCACTTATTTTACTAAGAATGGTATTCTTATGCGTAAATGGAGACCTTCTGATGTATCTGCTGATGCAGAGTGGGCAGTAAAGTATCAGATTGTAGTGCCAAAGGTGTATAGAGCTGAGATATTAAGCATGGCCCATGATACTCCCTTGTCAGGACACTCCAATTACTGCAAGTCTTGTCATACATGTCAGTTAGAAGGGAAACCAAACTCAGTTATTCCAAAAGCGCCTCTTCAACCAATACCTGCCTTTGAGGAGCTTTTTAGTAGAATATTAATAGACTGTGTAGGTCTTCTACCAAAAACTAAATCTGGTAATCAGTACATGTTAACTATTATGTGTGCATCCACAAGGTTTCCTCAAGCTATTCCTTTAAGAAATATAAAGACTAAAACTATAGTTAGAGCTTTAACTAAATTTTTTACTTTGTTCGGGTACCTAAATCTATTCAATCAGATCAATGTTCAAACTTAATGTCAGGCATTTTACAGCAAGTAATGTATGAATTAGGCATTAAACAGTACAGATCATCTGCATAGCACCCTGAAAGTCAAATATTATATTTAATTTGTAAAATAATTATTTTTTGTCTGATTAAAACGCTCATTTGAATCAGTTTTGTTTTATCATTGCTGACTTCAATTTGAAATAGTTTATTGGTCGTTTCTGCCACATAACATTAAAAATATTTCTTCCCTCGAGATAGTAGAATTTCGATATTCAACAAGCGAGCTTTAGCGAGCATGTTAAAATCGAAATTTTCCTATCGAGAGAGAAGAAATATTTTTAACTCACGAACTCTCAAATGAAATGTATGTACAACGCGAAAAATCTAAAACGGCAGTAAATCTCTCTCGACAATTTATTCAGCGCTCGTTGGTTAAAAGTCTCGAGTCTTTAACCAACTTCTAAGAATAGGAGAAAATGTATTACACTGCCGATAATGTGTTATCTTACACAGTGTTTTAAAATAGCAAAAGCCAAAAATTCAACAATAAAAGTTTGAAGCTCAAGCAGAATTATTAAAAATTTGAATAAAAACCTTGAAAATATTGTTTAAATCTGGCTTCACTGTGAACAATGCTAATTCACCTTACCGATGCTGATGTGCCAAAAAAGTCTTGTAAAGACAGATTCACTGCATATTCTTGTGGTATATATACTTGTCAGCCCAACAAATATGGGTAGAAATTGTTAAATCTATGTAAAAACTGAAGACTTAGAAAAGACAAAGGTATTGGGGAAAAGACTTGTAAAGATGTCGGTGTTATTGATTATTTTATTTCATCCTCAATTCTTTTCCCAAATATCAGTGAATTTGAAATACTTTATTTCAATCCTTTTTTTCTGATGTTCATCGTGCAATACACATTACTTTCAGTTCTATTTTGAATACGAATGTAAACAAATCCGATACTAATCCCACAGTGATTCAGTAGTGGATTCTGCTGAAATTGACAAATAAAAAATGAAATGCAAATCGGTGCAAATGCAAAACGCTGCATGTCAACATATTTAATTTTAGCAGTGGAGTCTAAATAAATAAAGTGTTCACCCATAAATGAACTGAAATTGACACTAAAAAATAGGTGTAAATTAAAGAAATAATCGGCGAAAATGGAAGAAAAATCGGCGCAAATGAAGTGCAAATGCAAAACACCTCTCTTAATCGACTTGGTGAATTTCAAAAAATTCACTATTTTTTTAGTTATATACAACTTTTGCTTTGATGTAAGGTAAGACATTAATACGCAAAAGAGAATCAAGATTTTGGGGAAATGGAGTTTTGCGTCAAATTAACTCCTTAGTTTGACAGTAACGAATCAACTGTGAAATGTGCACTCATTAGCTTTAGGGCTTGCTATATGGTGTGAGGTTCCTCACTGTGTTGAAGACCGTACGGTGACCCCTAGATGCTTTGTTTTGGGTCGTTTTAACCTGGAGATGGGATGTTGTCTCCTTGACATTTACCCCATTTCCTTTCTTTTTCATATTCATTAGCTTTAAGAGTTGGTATCTTGCTGCTAAGAAAGGGAAAAGTTCACAATTGGAAAAGTAAAAGCATCCGGCTTATATAGTCTAGATTGCAAACGGCCATCTTCGTCAAAATAAGCAAAAGTCTAGGTATGAAGCTAAAATTGTTTTCCCAAAATTGTTAAACTATATAGATCCCCTCGTCTCTCTGTGTGCATTTAACATATTATATACAAGATTGACTTTAAAGACATTCTAAATATATCCTTTCACACATTCTCTTTATAGATATTTTTCTATTACGTCATATCACTTCCGGTCTTAAATGAGATAGTATTGCGCAACTGCAACTTCAATGTGTTGCCAACTATCGGAGATGACGGACGCGGTCCTATGTTGTCTCTAATACGCAACTTTTATCAATTTTACAAAATCAATTTGAACCCGAAATCCGATTATTTTTGGGACATTACAATATCTAAATTTTTGTAAATTTTGTTGAAAACTAAGGAGTATCTCCCTCATGCACAGCTCTGTCCTTAGCTAATTTTGGCTTTACATTTAGATTATAGTGGTTATTTGTTCTCTATCAGTTTTTAAATATATTTGAGTANTTCACAGTAACCTCGGTATTTAGTTATTTGTAACCACTGGGTCGATGCCACTGCTGGTGGACTGTTAGTCCCCGAGGGTATTCACCAGCCCAGTAGTCAGTACTTCGGTACTGACCCGAAAGTCGATTATTTTTGGGACATTACAATATCTAAATTTTTGTAAATTTTGTTGAAAACTAAGGAGTATCTCCCTCATGCACAGCTCTGTCCTTAGCTAATTTTGGCTTTACATTTAGGTTATAGTGGTTATTTGTTCTCTATCAGTTTTTAAATATATTTGAGTATATGGTCTTCCAAACGTTTAGATTTTATCTGCACTGAAGAGACATAAGTTGTCGAAATGCGCATATGCAGAAAGAAAATTCACAGTAACCTCGGTATTTAGTTATTTGATTGATTCTAACCTAGTAGATAGGTTTAAATAAATAATAATATTTATTTTCTTTAGACATAGAAGTAATTTATATTTTCTCGATTGTCGATTTTTGTTACGAGGTGCATAGTTTCGTACACGACTGCAAATTTTCATAACAATGGCGGACGCCGTGATTCAACGAGAAAAAAGCCCTACCTTTGAGCGCCGTAGAAGAAGATTTTCTGCTAAATGAAGGCAACGATGTTGTCAAAGAGAGTAAAAAAGACTCTAGCAAACCCAAGACGAGGTTCTCTAGTGGTAAAAGTACCCCGCACACAAGTGCCGGCAGTGTAAAAACAAAAAAAAAGGAAACAAAGTGAATTGAGTACTAGTAAAGACTCGAATAACAATGATCAAATGATGGACATGTTAAAACAAATCATGAATTAGCAAATAAGACTAACGCTCAGGTAAAGCTTATGAATAAGCGTATTGATGATCTGTATGAAGAGCCAGATGGCTACGAACAAGATGATCTTGACTACGATGAGTACGAGGAGGTGGACGAAGTCCAGGAGATTGCTGAAAATGAGGTCCAAGTTGATCTAGACGGTCCAAGTACTAGCAAGAAACAAAAGTTAGATGACACTAGATTCTCATCTTTAAACAAGATATTTCGCTCAGGCGAAAAGTGTGACTTGCCAGTAAATGATAACTTAGCACAAACTGTCACTGATATTTTTAGAAATGGAATTTCTGAGGAACGATACAGAGAAATGTAAAAAGATGAGAAAATGGCCAGACCCGAAAACTATGAGGGTTTAGTAACCGTCCATACTAACCAAGTTATCTGGGACGGGTTGTACCCCCTTACAAGAACAAATGACAATATACTGAAAAATTTGCAAACCATAATTGTTAAAGGTTCATCAGTACTCACAAAAGTTAATGAATAAGCTGGACATATATGTGATAGAATAATGTGGAAGGCTTGTCACAGACTATTGAAGATGCGATGGATGCATTAGCATTTTTTGGTCACGCCAATCATGAACTTTGTTTAACTAACCGTAAGTTGATGAAACCAGATGCAGATGAACAATATGCTCACTTGTTTAACAAATCTGTTTCCCTTGTCAAAATGTTGTTTGGACAAGATGTATCCAAAACAGTGACAGACATTAACCTTTGTAATAAAATAACCAGGAGAATTAAAAGAGGTGGATCTAGGCCATGGTATTGCCGCAGTAGAGGTTGTGGAAGAGGCCGCGGAGGTTGTGGAACTGGACGGGGTAGATCCAGTGGAAATAGAGGCTCTTTGAAGTCAAGCAATTCAGATGGAGTTCAAACAACTACATGTAGATGAAGTAATTTAAAGCAGGCAATTAAAATTATTTTTGAATGAATGGGAAAAGTTGACATCTGATACCAATATTTTGAGTATTGTCTATCAATGTGGCATAGAGTTTAAAGATAATATCTTACCTGTACAAAATTAGACAACAAGGTTTAACTCCAAAGAGGAGTCAATTTTTGAAGCAGAAATTCACAAATTATTAAAAATGAAAGCAATTGGAGAGGCTAATTTTGAAGATGACCAATATATTTCACCCATTTTAATTAGACCTAAAAAGAATGGTGAGTATCGCATGATACTTAATCTTAAAGGACTAAATGAATTGGAAGAGTACCACCATTTTAAAATGGATACCTTTGAGACAGCTTTGAATTTAATAAAACTTAAATGTCTCATGGCAAGCGTAAACTTGTGTAGTGCTTATCACTCTGTGACCATTAATGAACAATATAGAAAATATTTGAGGTTTATTTGGAAAAATAAAATATTTCAGTACACCTGCTTGCCATTTGGGATGGCGTCTTCTCCTCGAATATTTACAAAAATTATGAAGGTGCTCTATTCAGCACTTAGGAAACAAGGACATGTTAATGTCGGGTATATTGATGATTCACTCTCACTTGGTGATACAACACAAGAATGTAAGGAAAATATTAAAGAAACAGTTGCTATGTTTACCAAACTTGGGTTTATCATTAATGAAGACAAGTCTGTCCTGATACCCAAGACAAAAATTTTATTTTGGGGTTTTTGGATAGATTCTGAAAAAATAATAGTCACTCTACCAACAGAAAAAGTAGAAAGGTTGACAAAAGAAATAAATAACTTATTAAACAAATCACAAACAACCATTGGAGAAGTCTCTAACTTATAATCTCAACCTTTCCTGCAGTAGAGTTAGGAAATCTCTTTTATAGAGATATCGAGTCAGAAAAAATCGAAGCCCTAAAGCTTGCACAAGGTAATTTTGACAACTTTATGAGCTTAACACCAGTTATGATAAAAGAACTTCAATGGTGGGTAACAAATGTACATACCCAAGTTAGACACATTTATAGAATAAACCCACAAATAGTGATAAAATCAGACGCATCCCTATTAGGATGGGGTGCAGTAATTCAAAATGAAACATATACAGTAACACATGAGGAAACAGGTGGTAGATGGACGGATATAGAAAGGTCTAATCATATAATTTATTTAGAAACAGTGGCTAAAATCTTTCAAAATTTACTTAAAAAAATAGAGCATGTTAAGATACTGACAGATAACACAACAGCGGTTGCATACATCAATAACAAAGGAGGCATTAAATCTAAAAAAAAGCAATGAGATTGCAATCAATATATGGCTGTGGTGTTTAACGGAAAATATCTGGCTTACAGCTACTCATATACCGGGTAAAGTCAATACTCAGGCTGATGAGAAATCAAGACATTGAATGGCAGTTAAATGGTTCAATATTTAACAAAATATGCAATGTTTGGGGTACACCTGAAATAGATTTATTTGCCTCACGGGTCAATAAACAAGCAAAACAATTTTGCTCCTGGACATTAGATCCAGAGTGTGCATTTGTAGATGCATTTACTATTAACTGGGGTAGTTATTATTGTTATCTCTTTCCACCTTTCAGCTTGTTGGGTCATTGTATGAAGAAGATACAGTGAGACAAAGCAGAGGCGATTGTTGTGGCTTCGTTGTGGCCGACACAGATATGGTTTACACAGACATTGCAGATGCTAGTGAACATTCCTTATGTCATAAAAGCAGCAGACAATCTTTTAACATTGCCGTACAAGGAAATGAAACAACCACTCAGACATTCACTATATTTAATGGTATGTCGCATATCAGGAGAGACTACGAAAAACAGGGAATTTCTAGAAACACAACCAATATACTTCTCGCATCTTGGAGAAGCGGAACTCCCAAACAGTACTATGGATATATAAAAAATGGTTTTCATATTGTCGTGAAAAACAAATTAATCAAATTCAAGTTTCTTTAGTGAATGTATTAGATTTTTTGACAAAACTGTTTGAGGAAGGGCTAAGTTATAGTTCGATGAATTCTGCAAGATCCTCTTTGTCTGCTCTTGGATTGTGCTTTGATAACATTATTGTTGGATCGCATCCAACTGTCATTCGTATAATTTGCGACCCCAACGGCAGAGATTTGTACATATTTGGGATACTAATGTGGTGTTGTGTTATTTGAGAAAACTGTCACCTGTGTGTAATTTAACGTTAAAGGAATTAAGATTGAAACTTGTAATGTTATTAGCATTGACTAATGATAAAAGAGCACAGTCCATTCACTTGTATCTATGGATTCTATGGAAAAATAAAAAAAACGAATTTATTTTTCATGTGAATGATCTAATTAAACAGTCTCGTCGGGGGTATAAAAGTCCAGACATAGTTCTTAAAGCATACCCTCCAGATCGAGATTTATGTGTTTTTACTCTTAAAGCGTACCGATCAACACAGAGTTGACACTCAGAAACTTATTCTGAGTTATATTAAACCATTTAAGCCTGTTAGTACTGGTACCATTTCTAGATGAATAAAAACAGTGATGTGTTAATCTGGTATAAACACTGATATTTTACTGCACATATTATTAGAGCAGCTTCTACGAGCAAAGCTAAGAGCAATAATGTTCCGATAAAGGATATTCTTTCTAGAGCTTGATGGTTTAATGTCAAAACATTCGCAACTTTTTATGAAAAAAAGTTTCTGATGATGTGTATTCTTTCAATATTTTGAAATGACTTATAAATATATTTGAGAAAAAAATGTTCTTATATTGCCTTGAAATCGCATTTAAGACCGGAAGTGATATGACGTAATAAAATTAATTAATTAAACAATACTTACCTTGGTTAAGTTGAAGTTTGATTGTAATTTTATGAAGTCATAGAATCACTGGAGGGATTAAATGCCACCACTCTCCCCAGCATCTTTTACATTTTATTTAATGTGCTTTAAAAAAAAACTAAAATACGCTGTATTTATATCAAAATATTTCTTTTCTTTATGTTGATAATATAAAGAATAATTTCATATATTATGAAATAAGACATTTTTTCTGCTTTGAAGTTTGAAGTTGCAGTTGCGCAATACTCGGGGCGCGGATCCAGGGAAATTGAAAATAGGGGGTTCCAATCGAACATCGAAAAGAAATTCCGCCGAGCGGAGCGAGACGCGCAAATTTTGGGGGTATATGTTTGTAAAACACCTGGATTTTCATTAAAAAAAAATACATGACTGTCCAAAAAAGGGGAGGTTCCAAGCCCCGGAACACCCCCCCCCCCCTTTGGATCCGCCAATGATACTATCTCATTTAATCCCTCCAGTGATTCTATGACTTCAAAGAATTACAATGATGGGTTATCAAACTTCAACTTAACCAAGGTAAGTAAATAATGACCTTAATCTGTTTTCCTAGTCTCCGATATTTTCTTATATTGTCAGTCGACCACTTATAAACTTCTAGTTAATCATGGCAACATTTTTAACTGATGGTTTGATACGTATACCGACAACACCAAACCGATTTTGTGGGATAAACTCAAACCCGATAGCTAGATATTAACAAAAATACCAAACTTGCATGATGAACATTTAATTTTATTATGCTGTACACGTGTTTCAAGGAGTCATCTCTCATCGGTACCATCAGAATCAAATTATATGCCGTGATAAAAAAATAGTCAGCAAAGAAGGACTCCTAACCAAAATAGGAGGCTAAATCCAGTACAAAGGATTGCACACAAAAAATATACACGGAAACGACATGGGAACAGATTCCTGCAAATAAAGCCGGCAAAAAACTAACTTAATTGGCTTTGAAATGTCCAAAATAAGGACTTTGTCCTGGTAACAAAGGGAAAAGAGGAAATGAGTATTGCTTAATATAGACGAAATAATTACAGGAATCTTATCTGACAGGAGAAAGATTAATTACAGTATAAGCATTCAAAACTGTTGGAATTTTTTTAAATTTTATCAAATTTAAAAGCTTACAGAAAGCATTTATATTTTATATTTCAGTAAAAGCAAAAGGGTGTATATCCAATTCTATTTGACCCTAAAGAAAAGAGACAAGATCTGATACGAAATTTCTATTACCAGATAAAACTCATTGAAATACCGGTAATATAATGTATACTTATCTATGTTGTGTGTTAAATTTCAACAGTCTGTTCCTATAAAGATAAACATGTATGTCAGCATTTATCTATCCTAAGTATCAGGCATTAAGTCAAATTGTTTGATTTTTATCAGCACTGAAGACAAGGGAACAGACAGGGCGATGTCTTTTTCCCCTTGCTCTTTTCTCTCGTCCGTCTCTCCTTTATCCCAACCCTTCTCTTCTTTCTCTCGATCCCCCTATCATTTTCTTTTCTCCGCTCTTCCTTTATAGGTTTTTTTCCTTTCGCCAACCATCTCTCTTCTATCTCCCGCCCCCTCTCTCCTTTCTCTCGACCCTTTTCTCCCAGTCTCCATTTACCTTCCTCAAGACACGTAAGTTGTCAAAAAAATCATATCCAGAGTTGAGATAAATTGTAACAATATTTTGTTATTTTCAAATTTCACTGGTCCTTATGTCGAATTTGCAGTACAAACAAAATATGTTCCTTCATTTATTGAGATATGTTAGTTGATGATCCCGCTAGGAGCTGTCTTGAACTTACTATGAGGTTTGGGTTAAGCTCATTGTTGAAGGCCTCGTGGTGACTTCAAAGATGAAGAACAACAATAAAAGCATTGTTCCATGGCTTGTTTTTACACTTTTTTGTAGAGGCTTTGTCTCATGCACATTTACTACATATTATTTCTGTTTGTTTATGAAAAGCGCGTGAAAGCATATAATATTTCTAACATTTATTATTATACTTAATAGAC
>MJUU01015282.1:0-11066 GCA_002080025.1 Modiolus philippinarum | reverse complement strand
GCTATAATAAGGAAAAATCTTTTTTATGCGGGATTGTTAGGTCATAAAAAACCTGTTTGGAACATTTAAACACAAATGTTGTGGAAAAACTTACTTCAAATCCTACACAATTCCAATAATTCCTTCTTTATTTCTCGACAAAGATAGCATAATTCCATGCTCCTAAATATATCTTCCCTTATGCTCTTATAATATTACTCGTTGTGACTGTTTCATTATAAGCCCGAACATTTTACTTATGAAATCTTTGAACGATTTTTACTCATTGTTTTTACTCATTTTGTTCTTATCTTGGAGACTACTTGTCCAATTATCACCAAACTTCATTGGAAGATGAATCCCATCTTGTGCAATCATGTCATGATATTTTCACCATGATACCGATTGCTATGAAAACGATAAAAGCGTGGAAATAAAAGTGCTACGATTCGGATGAAACTTTACAGAAATGTTACCTTCAAAATGACGACCATTGCCACAGATATGTAAAAGAGGCTGGAAAAATTAAATGAAACTTTACGAAAAGAATGTTTAGCATGTTGGAACTAGTTATTAGCTTTTTCGGGGAGTCGTTGAGGAGACGTTAGTATCAGCATCCTGATACATTTAATTTTATTTTTTAGATTTTCTGTTGATTAACATGTTCCCGTACTGTTTAAGCAAATACACTGCTCATTGGACGTACCAGCAACTACTAAAATAGATATCTCTAGCACTCTGTCTCTAAGAAAAACTGAACTTCAATTAGTTCAAAACTAAGGAGTATCTCCCTCATGCATAGCTCTGCCTTAGCTGAATTTTGGCTTTTCTATTTAGATCCTTTTGGTTAATTTTTCTCTATCAGCCTTTTACACGTTTTTCGGTTAATGGACTTCCAAATGTTTTGGTTTGATCTGCACTGATGAGACATAAGTTGTGAAATGCGAATATGCAGAAAATAAATTCACTGTCACTTCGGTATTTTGTTATTTAGATTAAAGCCAAGGATTGTGATGATTATGTTTTGCATTCAACCACCATATTACATCCAAGTTTGATAGTTTGTTTTGATAAGAAAAATAAATGTCAGTGAAAGGTGCATATAATGTGACATTTCTGTAGTCAGAATACATATACACGGTAAGATTTTTTTTTGTTTTGTACTAACGACCAGGTGGGTTAATGAATATTTATACAGACGCTTTGTTTTTAAATAACATTGACGCCATTTTAGCATTTGAACTTTTTGCTTTTCACATTACTATGACACTGTTCGACTTTAAGTGCAGACAGGTAATTAATACTCCGGTAGTGAGTTCTTCCTTGGCGATCCGAATAAAAGTTGATTTTCTTTGTTGAAAACTTGCAAAATATACATTCTTGAGAAAATCCCTGTTTGACTTTTCAATCAAACTTTTTTTTAATTTTTTTTTCTCTATCAGACCTTTCTGGATCGTTTGTTTTACGGTATTGTAAGCTGTTAAACTACATCTGCAAAGGAGTAAGCTTGCAAAAACACTATTATTTACAGAGCGTGCAGTACATATATTGACTTTGTGGAAAGAGCAAAAGCATTGTCACAAAAACTGCTGAGTCAGGGATATGTTCAGCCGTTGTTACTTTCGTCCCTTCCGAAATTCTATGGTCGTCACCACGACATCATAGATAGATATGAAATGTCAGTGTCACAAATGAAAACTGACATTTTCAGCTGAATTCACGTCTTCCCGGATTTGACATTACCGGTTTTGACTTTACCCTGGATTGACCAACTGACTGTGTGACGGGTGCTGTATACAGAGCAGGACATGCTTACCCTTCCGGAGCACCTGATGTCACTCTGTATTTTGAGAGTTCACACTGTTGGTGCTTTAGGGGTTTTTTGTGTTGTATATGTAGTGTTCGTGTGTTTTGTGGGCATGTGGTGTCTTTGGTCTTCCGTCTTCTGGTATTCTTGCTTTTGCCTTGTCTCTGGACTTTGATTTGTGTAATCTTGTGCTTTTTTCCATCGGTATTCTACTGCCGTTGTTTTACAATAACTTCCGTATTGAAATTTAAGTGGTAAAAAGAAGAATACCGAAAAATCATGTATTTATTTAATTTTCCTAATAAATTCATACGGTTCATATTCACATAATGATATTTTCAGATATTTTTTACACAGATTTTTTAAATATGAATTAAGGTTGACTACGCTTATAGATGTATACCGGGGGTTTATATATCTCGGTTTGATATTGCAGTGCCGTATTACGATTTTATTTTCACCGGAAAAAAGTAGGAATGGAACAAAATGCAGAAAACATTGTTTATCAGGGTTACTTTTTTACCACTTTGACGTGTGTCTGTTCAGGGATGATAAAAAAAAGTTTGGAAAACCCAAAAAATTAACTTTTGACACTAACTGTCAACCACATTAAATTTAGACCTTATTAGAAAATCAAATACAAAAAGACGTCAATTTATATTAAGTTCATTTGTCTATGACAAATGCCTGTACTGTTCAATATGATGTATAAGGGTTAAAATACGTTAATTTTGAATAATACAGCCGTGTAAATATATGCAGTGGTCGATATGATTTCGAGGCAAAATATTTTAATTATGATGACAACAGAAACTGCATATTAATATTGGTTGACATACTTTTTCTTTCACAGAGCAAACGCAGAATTCAATGTTATTTTTCTTTCCTTTTTTTCTTTTGCCGAGATAGGCTTTCTGTTCAATAACTTTATTGACCAAAGACGGAATTTCTATACCCAACTGTTAAAGTCCGTTTACGACATACTACATATTCATAAGCGTAAAATTACGTCATAACGTCGTTCTGCCAATGGTCATTAGACTAGACCATAAGTAGTCCATGGGCTGGAATAACCCCCGTGCACCCCCCNNTGCCCCCCCCCCCCCCACTTCCCAACGCCACCCACTTTGTAAGTCCGCATACATCCCCTCTTCAAAGTAAAACATGTTAACACGAGCATAACCTGCACGCACTGGTGGAACAGGGCCCATTTTTAGACCCACCTACCGAAATTTTGGAAAATTTTGTTTTTCGTTCAAGTTTTTCTTTCAGTTGCTTCAAAATGTTGACTAAATGCTTACCAGTTATAAAAACGATGTATCAAATGATTGCTTATTGTATGAGCTTTACAAAGAACTCAAATTTTTACAATTTCTATGCCCAATACGTTCCATAGCGCCATTAAACGTACCCCTACCCCTATGAAATATTGAGGAAAATTTAGATATTTTCATTGAAATTGCGTAAGTTTGATGGTCTAAAGAACCCGAAGTGCATCTCGATTCCCAATTCTGAAAATTGTTTTTAGTTTTTCAATCTATTTTCTTGAATATAAAACTTGTTAACATAATGTTAATTTATTTGTAATGACCAAAGTTTTATTTTCAAATAGACCAAATAAATGGATCTTTGAATATTTCCGATTTTGACTATGTTTTGTCATTCTTTTGCCTAATATTACTTTTCAGTAAACAAATATCATTTAAAGTAGGTATCAAATGAAAGCTCATTATATTTGCTTTACAACTATTTCAAATAATGGCCATTCTTATGTAATTTAAACATCATACATCAATAAAACGTACCCCTACCCCAACAAAATTTACTGTAAAATTGTCAATTTTTTGTCTATGTTCGTATAAAAATAACCATAACACGCAAAATGTGTGATGTATATGACAATGTTTCATCAATTATACCATGATTTTGTATTTCAACAGCCATTTGTTGACTTAAACTCTATATTTTGCCTGAAATTGATGAAAAATGGGAATTTTCAACATTTCAGATTTGCCAAAATTTCACAGTTAAATCGTTAAATATCCTAAATCTGGAGGATATATCTGCAGATATGCCAATTTATTGTGCTAAGCGATACATTAGATGTCTGAAAACATTGTTAAGAAAAACAAGAAGTGTGTGATGTGACTCAAAATACCGAAAATCTTACCCCTACCCCAACAGATTTTCCCTAAAATTGTCAATTTTTTGTCTATGTTACTCGAACACGCAAAATGTGTGTTGTACATGACAATGTTTCATAAATAATGCCATAAATTTCGTATTCTAACAGCCATTTGTTGACTTAAACTCAATATTTTGCCTGAAATTGATGAAAAATGGGAATTTCAACATTTCAGGTTTGCCGAAATGTCACTGTTAAATCGTTATATATGCCAAATATGGAGGATATATCTGCAGATATGCCAATTTATTGTTCTAAGCGATACATTAGATGTCTGAAAACATTGTTAAGAAAAACAACAAGTGTTTGATGCGACTCAAAATACCGAAAATCTTACCCCTACCCCAACAAATTTTCCTAAAAAATTGTCAATTTTTTGTCTATGTTCGCAACAAAGTAAGTCAAACACGCAAAATTTGTGTTGAATATGACAATGTTGCATGAATAATATCACGATTTGGTAATTTAACAGCCATTTGTTGACTTAAACTTTACATTGTGCCCGAAATTGATGGAAAATGGGATTTTTCAACATTTCAGATTTGGCCAAAGTTCACTGTTAACCCGTTATATATGGCAAATCTGGATGATATATCTGCAGATATGCCAATTAATTGATCTTCGCAATACATGAATTGTTTTAAAACAGTGTTTAGAATATCAAGGGGTGTTTAATGTGACTCTGAATACAGAGAATCTTACCCCTACCCCAATAAATGATCCCTAAAATTGTCGCATAAAGATAACTCGAACACTCAAAATGTGTGTTATATATGACAATGTTGCATGAATTATATCATGATTTGGTATTTTAACAGCCATTTGTTGATTAAAACTCAATATTTGGCCCAAACTGATGAAAAATGGGAATTTTCGACATTTCAGATTTCTCCAAAGTTCACTGTTAAATCGTAATATATGTCAAATCTGGAGGATTCATCTGCATCTATGCCATTTAATTGTTCTAAGCGATACATAAGTTGTCTTAAAACACTGTTTTGAAAAAAAGGAGTGTTTAATGTGACTTTTAATACCAAAAAACCTACCCTACCCCAACTAATTTTCCCTATGATAGTCTTTTTTTTTTACTATATTCGCACAAAAAGAACCAAAACAAACAAAATCTGCATTGAATATAACAATGTTGCATAATTTCTATCAAGATTTGTCATTTTAAGTCCCACTTGTCAGCTTAAACTTATATTATGTACAGAATTAATATTTTGTACAGAATTGATGAAAAATGGGGATTTTCAGCATTTCAGATTTGTTCAAAATTCACTTTTAAATAGTTATATGTGGCAAATCTGGAAGATCTATATGCAGATATTCCAATTAATTGTTCTAACCGATATATAAGTTATATAAAAACAATGTTTAGAAGAACAACGAGTGTTCAATGTGACTCTAAATTCCGAAAATTTTACCCCTACCCCAGGAAAATGATGCTTAAAAATCCCCAGAATATGTATTTCTGTACATTTACATGAACAAAACATACTAATGTTTTACTTTCTTTAAAAAAAATGCATTCTATATATCGCAATATGCAATTTTAACGCCAAAATATGGGTAAAATTGTATATTTTGGGCGATTTTCGTGAAAAATGGGATTTTTCAGCATTTCGGAATTTTACAAGATTCGAAGTTTAATTGTTGTATAACTGCCCATCAACCACACACATGATCTCATTTGTGATATATGGGAGTATTTTTGTATTTTGGTATTTGAATTTATATGTTATTGGACCTTTATACAATGTTTAAGCTTTTCAAGCTGAATAAAATGAAATAAATTGTGTTGAATATTTGTGGTAAGGGGTTATATGTTTGTAATTTATGAGACTGTAGATATTCTAAAAATGTTTAAAAACATATTTTCTTATGGCTTAGATATAATGAAAGGATATCTTATCAACATTTTGAAGTTATATATCAATTTCATGAAGTATTTGCATCTCAAAGTCAAAACAGCAGAAATTCTAAAAAACGGAAAATTCCCATTTTGCATACAATTTCGAGCAGAAGAATCAAAAAGACACCTCTTAAAAAGTTTAAATCTACTTAAATGATCTTCTGCATGTCAGCGTTAGTGAAATACACACTAGAATTCCAATAAAACATTATTCTTTAATCATTTAGAGCCTGAATATTTCATATTTTCCCTTAATTTGTAGGGGGAGGGGTGCTAATTTTCACATTTCTGAACCTACAATACGTCTGAAACTAAAATTTTTGCACACGATTTGTTGCTATCATAAGACTAAATACCGAAGTTACTGATAATTTAAATTCTGCATATGCGCATTTCGACAACTTATGTCTCTTCAGTGCAGATAAAATCTAAACGTTTGGAAGACCATAAACTCAAAGATGTTTAAAAACTGAGAGAGAACTAATAACCAATATGATCAAAGTGTAAAGCCAAAATCAGCTAAGGACAGAGCTTTGCATGAGGGAGATACTCCTTAGTTTTCAACAAAATTTACAAAAATTTAGATATTGTAAGGTTCCAAATAGTATCGGCTTTCGGGTCAGCACCGAAGTACTGACTACTGGGCTGGTGAATACCCTCGGGGACTAACAGTCCACCAGCAGTGGTATCGACCCAGTGGTAACAAATGACTAAATACCGAAGTTACTGATAATTTAAATTCTGCATATGCGCATTTCGACAACTTATGTCTCTTCAGTGCAGATAAAATCTAAACGTTTGGAAGACCATAAACTCAAAGATGTTTAAAAACTGAGAGAGAACAAATCATAATCATTATTACATCGGCAATTATTAAATATATATTCAGATTTTTACCACCATAAAGTCAGAAAGTCGAAATTGTGAAAAAATCGAAAATTCCGAAAATTCCAATTTTTCAAACATTTTATACCGAAAATCAAAATTTTATGGACGTTAATGGTTTTATTTTCCAACATTGTATCACAACAGATAAGTTAGGCATAAAAACTAGGTCAAATGACGAGGGTTGTTTATCTGAAAGGAATTGACAGCCTAAAATTGTCATTTTCGCAATTTTTTTGCAGGTGCAGGGTACATTTTTTGCATCCCAAGATCATAAAAATGGCGTAAAGTGCCCAAATTTGAGTTAATTGTAAAGGATATTAAATAAGCTTTAATTTGGTAGCAAATTTCACTACATATTACTTATAATAAAATAATTATAGAGCTTAAAAGATGAAACTTAGGTTAAAACGAAGAATTTTTCGCGGTGTACTATAAAAGTGGCCCTATACTGTCTATACGTGCAGGTTATGTTCGTGTTAACATGTTTTATTTTGAAGAGGGGATATAGGAGGACTGAAAAAAATCGGTCTAGATGGGAAGTGGGGGGTTGCACGGAAAGTGATTTCAGCCCATGGCCTAAAGTTGATAGAAGTAAAAAATGGATAACAGTAAAAACACCTACAATAGCCGAAATTATAATCACATGCCACAATCTGCTATGAAACTACACATGAAGAACACGAATAAGACAAACGACAAACGTACACAACGATAGGAACTCGGAACAGCCGGACTTGGTACCGGCACTAGCAAAAGCCAGCGGTAGGGTTAAACCGGTTTTTAGGTACCCAAACCTCCCCTTTATCTGTCCCGTTTCCCTAAAATATAATAAACATACGAATAACTCCATGACCACAATCTTGAAAGGAAAGAAGAAAACTAAACATAATTTAGAAAAATGGGTCAAGAGGTGCTCGCCGCTAAACTAGCCCAAGGAGCCTAGTCTGCCTAGAACACTGTCGCACTACGAAAGAAAAATCAAATTCAAAACTTGGTCAAGAATCACCATAGATTTCAGTAGACATCGGCAGTATCAGTGAGAGGCCAGTATATGTACGAAATTTTCAGGTCATTAGGACTCAAAGCTAATTTAACGGATGCAGGCAGAATATCATGCCGATATCCCCTATTACGTAAAGAATGTAAGTAACGTCCCAGCTTTTCTTGACTTTTAATCGATTTCTGACATTTTTTAACAACATTTCCGAGGATTCGAAATGCCCTTAGTAATAAGTTGTTTACGAGTAACGCTATAAAACTTCTTAAATGTATTCAACAACTTATGAAATCTGTAATCCTGTTGTAAAAGTTTGGCTGTGATAGTGAGGTAACGTTCATTAAGAACACACTCGTGCGAATCGTATCAGCTGAGAAATATACATCCCATAGGATGGAGCAAGAGGGATGTCGCCGTCAAGAAAAGGGAAATTGTCGATAATGACAATAATAGAAATTTACAACAGAAATTGACAAAAACGTAACCTAGCAATGTGTTGTTGTTATGAAATCTTATCGACGTTGCACATCATGCTCTAAAATTTAGATATAAAAAGTCTAATTTTTGACGTTAATATACTTATAAATATGAGTTGTTCTCCTTTTCTTTTCTTTTTTTTTGGCTTCAAATAAAAAATAACTAAGCAGCATATAAATCAGGAATACAACCAGCTCACATTTATACCCGCTTCGATTTTAAATTATCCATATTTTATATTTTTACAATAGATTATTTGTATTAATTCATAAGCTTATGAGAGACTTGTATTAATAAAATAACGAATATAGATTTCTCTATGTCAATTTATGTGTGTTTGTATGCAGTTTTCCGACATATTTTAATTCTAGTATCAAACCCAATATTGCCTTCTAAGAGCCTATTCGAATGTTCAAACACTTGTTAGATATATTAGAATATAAATAGATAATTGCAATTGGGCTCTATGCGAATTAGAACCTGGTCAAACCTTATATTTGTCTTCATTTGATATCTCGCTATCGTTCGGTATAAAATATAGACAAATATAAGGCCTGCAAATGTTCTTGTTAGCATAGAGCAAGCTTTCAGTAATCTGTTTCATTAATAACGCAAAAAGGGTGAGATATCAATGCGGTTCTCATTTTATTTTTAAAATTTCCAAATATAAGACATAGACTTTTATATTAAAACTTGCAACATGTAAAATATTTTGTCATAAAACCATAACCATATACAATTTCGTTTTTGCAAAGAAAAAACACACATTTTAAAGCAATGCGGACGTCATTTCATACATTGTTCTAGTATTGTTTTTGGATCAAACATTCATAGATATGTAGAGCGTAATTTTTGAACTCATCCCTTGACACTTTTAGTTCTCTTTCTAAGTGTTCAAAGTATAAATCACAGATTTGTTGTTTATTCTCCTGTGATCTTTCCTGTGACAAACCATTCATAATAGTTGTAAACAGAAATGATTTGTAAAACTTGGATGCGGTATCTACAACGACAAATAACAGAAACAAATATAAGAAAGATCAAAGAAGTTAAAGGAAAAAACATATAAATAAAAACGTGTGGTTATATAGATTACAAACAAATTCAAAGAATCAATAGTGAATGTTGTAGCTAGTAATCAAGCAAATAAACAGGAGTAATGTTAATTACATATAGAATATGGAAAATTAGTAAAAGTATTATGAAAGAAGGTTAATTTTACATTCACTTCATCATATGAGAAATTAAATTTATGGCATATGTAGTGATTTGCTAGATCATAGAAAATGCCCAGTAGGTTTTTTGTTTTGATTTGTTTTGTTTTTTTTTCGCATTTAGCATGTTTTTAGTTGAAAAAGATAGCCTAAGTAATATTTTACCAAGATGCAAGATCAATTTGAACTTGTAATAATTAAGATCATTTACATCCTAGGTCGAAGTTAAGTAGGCTCACTTCCGATGTTGTTTATATACAAAATACAAAAAAAACCGAAGTTGCATAAATGACAGTAAATTTCGTTATGGTTTATACGTCTTTCAAGGATCATATAACCGGAGTAACCTCACAAGTCAACATTAAAATCAAATAAAACTGAAAGCCATAATCCAAAAGTTGTAAAAAAAGGAAGTACTCAATACCAAATAAATCGAAATAGGAGGCCAAATCCAGTACCAAGGAGTATTTTCAAGGGGTTAGAATTTGATAAAAACAGTAAATTTCTATAACACGCAAGGTAAAATTTTCATGTCAGATAAGTCTGACTATCGGGCTGGTGAATACCCTCGAAGACCTCTGGTCCACCAGCAGTGGTATCTGCCCTATGGTTCAAAATAAAAAAAAGATACCAAAGTTGCATAAAAGACTGTAAATTTCGTTATGCTTTATACGTGTTTCAAGGGGTAACCTCTCATCAGCAGCATTAGAATCAAATAATATGGAAAGCAATTATCCAAAAGTTGTAAAAAAAAAAAAGTACCCAATACCAAATAAATCGAAATAGGAGTCCGAATCCAGTACCAAGTGTCATGCACGGAATGAAGCCTCGGTATTTTTAAGGGGCTAGATAAAGAGTAAATTTCTATAATGAGTTTCTTGGAACCTAAGCATTGTAGACTACATGAAAAATTAAAAAGAAATATATATTAAGTCCGTGTGCTTTTAACGGAGATACAATAAATAAAAATATTGGCGGGACATGGTTTTCTCTGGGTTTTCCCTTAATTTAACATTAGGACTATTATTTCTCTAAAAGCATGGAATCTGTTTAAACAATTTTATAAAAAAAACTTGTAGTATATAATCAATTAAGGGATATGGAGTAAATGCACATGAGACAAAGTCTCTACAAACACATAGCAACATCAAGCAATGGAACAACGCCTTTATTGATGTAATAAAGTTAATGTGAATAATTATTCAATATTTCTAAAAGGTCTTTTGCAAACTTCACATAATGATGGATTCAAAGTAAAATCTTAGAATTAAAAAAAAAAACATGTTTTCTAATTTTGTTAAGTTTCCTGAAATTCTAAAAGACCAATTATTTTGGGGATTCTATCCGGCAACTGCACATACTTTTCACCGAAGCAGTTTTCTCCAAATGATTCAAGCAATATATATTACCTAGATTAAAAGGCGGACCTCTGCCTAATTTATTTCCTTGAAATAATGGCCTGAAATGGGTTATAACGGATAGTGGAGATTTCGGTTGCTATGAAAACAAAATGAGACACTGAATTTTTAGAAAAGAAAGTATTTTACTACATATTTTTGATGATTTCAGCAATATACATAATATATAAGGCAACCCCTGCCAAT
>MJUU01015281.1:8049-20561 GCA_002080025.1 Modiolus philippinarum | reverse complement strand
AAAGCAGGGAAATCATCGATGTATCCAGTCGTCCAAAAAGGGTGATCCCGATGGGGTTCTGGTCGTTTTTTACAACATTTGAAAAAGAATATAAGCAACATGGAGGGTAATTCTTGGATCATATCGGCTGGGAGGGAATGTGTAACTTTGCTGTGGACACCTTATGCTTCCCAGAATTAAAGATTTATTTCATTCCATGACCGACATAAAAGATCGATGTATTTCATCGATTAGGGAACACTTCTAACATAAAAACCTCACCCTGGTCTTATAATTTACAGGATGATACCAAGCTAAAAAACACACACAAATATTCGAAATTTAATTTAAAAAACTCACACAGAGCTAGTAAGTAAAAATTGAAACCCAATTTTCTCGCGATATCTTTTGGTTCGAAATAATATGCACACTCTGATCAAAGACTTGCATATGCTGTGATGCAACATTAATTTTTTTCCATTTTATTACTTTTTAAATTCAATAAAAAATCACATTTAAACCTCACTTAAATCATTTAAATAACTTATTTAAAACTATCTAAAATAAACGTTTAAACTAATTAAACTACAAATTTAAACCATCATTTATTTTCAGTAAAGTTGTAATTTAAGCTTTAAGAAAACTAGCTTATTTTTTAGTATATTAGAAGTTTACTGAGTATATTAAATTCTATTAGATTTCTTATTTAAAGTTAAAGTAAACTAATATTATTTCTAACTAAACTTGAAGTTTAAAAAAAATATTAAATTTGTGTAAATTTGGATTTTAATACTCCGAAAACTGCATTTAAATCAGATTAAATCTTAGATTTAAAAATTTTATTAAATTTACTTAAATCTTTTCTATAAATGACGGTAAATTCAAATTAAATTTTAAACTAGAAATTTAATAATTTTTAAAAATTTTTAAACGTATCATTTCATGCAGTGTAATCACTTTGCCAGGGGTATGGAAAGGGTCATGGGACGGGAGATTCTGACTACCACTAGAAAAGTAGGGTGAAATCGAAAGGGGCGGGTAATTTAGCCTTGTAGCCGATCACCTATGGACCACTCAAGAGCTTGCTACAAGGGTTCTTTTACGTGCAGGAAGCATGGCATTTCTTCCAACACGTGGGCCTGAGTTTGTATTAATTAATTTCGCACAACTACGGAATGGGTCCTATTTCTATATCCCGGGTTTCGCTCGGGGTCAGCCCCGTTTAGGAGGGGTCATACCCCGCAAGCCGGAGATACTGGGGTCCTCTGTTAGGAAGGCTCATACTACTCCAAGTTTAGAGGATGCTGCGGGTCGGAACCGCGCAATATCATAACCTGCCTTAAATTTTGTGAAATAACTTAGATATGCAATGCAGCCATGACAGCTTATGATGCAATGTGCAAGGACTATTATTTTAGGAAATATTTGGACATATTTCCATCTAAAGGAATAGATATCATCCTGCCATTGTCCGTTTACATTCTACGGGTGTTGAAAGGTAAAATAATTTTGTTGGTCTGTGTAAACAAACGGGAGATGACTTGGATAGGTTAGAGGGAGTGAGGTTCCGATTCCCGAAAATGGGAACCCGTGAAGCATTAATCCTGTAGTCCCGGTGTCCCATAAAATGTCCTTCCGCACCTTATTAATAAATTAAAACTTTGGTTTGCTATTATTTATCAAATTAAATGAGAAACCTTCAGTTTGGTATTATGGTGAATCTCTGATTTACCAGTGAATAAAATACTCGTTATTGTTAATGATGTGACAAATTTTCAAAAGTGAGTTAACATATGTGTTATGGTCTAATGTTCATTTACCCCATATCCTTTCGTAAAGTATTTATAAAAGCATGAAGGTGAATCTTTTGGCATCTGATCCGATTAGTAATAATTAATAGTCATAGTTCGACATAGAAGATTTCTGGCGAATAAATATCAGTTGTTCGCATTTTCGTTTGTGCTCAGTATATTTACTCTCTTCTGTTGATGACAAAGGGTGTGATCCTGCTGCCTGTGCAGTGTTATTCTTGTCCATCCGAACATCTGTCGCACTTTTGTCAAGTTCTTAGTTAAGGTCCATATCTTAGGTACATTGTACTAGATACTTTTCACTTAAGCGACTTTGTAATTTTTTTCTGTTAAACAAACAAAATGTCCATGCGTTTATCAGATCTAAATTTAAAAACCAATAGTATAACTTATTTATAATGCAGCATCGTTTATTGTATAAGATAAATGTAGTGTCCCAACACCTGCCCCACAATCCTATTTCCGCCGTGCGCGGTCCCGGCTTATGAATAGGCCCGCAGCATCCTCTGAGCCTGGAGTATGAGTCTTCTTACAGTGGACCACGAGGAACCCCGGGATATAGAAATAGGACATAGTATCTCCGGCTTGCAGGGTGTGACCCCTCCTAATCGGGGGTTGACCCCGAGGGTCCCGGGATATAAAAATAGGACCCATTCCGTGGTTGTGCGGGATTAATGAATACACAACCCATCTTTCGGATGGGATGTAAACTCAGGTCCACGTGTTGGAAGAAATGCCACGCTTTCTGCACGTTAAAGAACCCTTGTAGCAAGCTTTTTTTGACTGGTCCGTAGGTGATCGGCTACAAGGCTAAATTCTCCACCCTTTTCGATTTCACCCTACTTTTCCAGTGGCAGTCAGAATTTCCCGTCCCATGGCCCTTTTCATACCCCAAAGTAATTATTTATTAACAAACTTGTTCTCGTCTTGATATAGCTGAAATATCGCTGAGTAGACGTTAAATAATATTCAATCAATCATCACTGTTTGTGTTCCAACTTCCTCTGAATAGCTGACAACGGATTTTAACATGGAAGTCTCAACATTCACTACGGTGGATGTGAATGAAGTGGATGATGATGATGTGGAAAATTGATCATCCGACATTTTTTGTCTTCCTCTGTCCAGTCCGACTCATCTATGTCTTTGAAGGCCCTTCTTGACATCTAAAAATAGTAAAGAATTATTTCACTATTGACAGTTTGGACAGTTAAAAAGTGCATAGTATCGGCTAATTATATTGTGATTTGTACACAGGGTCCATGATACCATTCTACTCATTTATCACACATTATCATGAAATCATACTCCCGACATTACGAGTCGGTTTTTTATAATAGAGATATCCCAGCCATTGTCGAGACTGTGCTTTAACCGTTGCAACCATTTCGGAACATCTCTGTCAGTACAATGTTTTAGCATGTCGTAAATAGTTCTGAATATTGAATTTTCAGTGTCAACTTGTATTTTTATGGACACTATACCCGGAGCCTTCCAAGGTTCACTTAGTTTTCTATTCTTGCCCTTTATCATTGCCGTATCATGAACATAAACATAATCACCTTGTTCGTATTGTACCTGTTTCGCAAATCATAATCACGTTTCATCAAGTCCTGATAAGCAATTGTGAATGCAGTTGTCGATTCATGGAAGCAACATGTTATAAATAGAAGAAAAATAGAAATATACAAAAAGCATGCCGTTCAACTTACCAGAGGAAATCTTGGCAAGATACAACGAAGAAAGGTTCACGCCGTAATAGAACACACACCGAAAGTTAAGGAAGATTTAAACAATCTTGGAAAATATAGCGTGCGAAATAAAGTGTAAACTGGTATGGGTTGAACAAAAAGTTCGTGGTAAAAACGACATTAGACACAGCATCAGCTCTTTCAGTGATGTCCCACAGTGAGTTCAAAAATAAATATGGAGATGTATCATTAGAAAGATCTACTCAGGTGAAAGACTTGTGTCGTAAGGTGTCGCTTAAGAACACGTCAAATACCAGGAACAAAAGCAAATGCAGACTAAAATAAATACGTAATAGACAAGGTCTGTCATCCTTTGTTTGGACGTAAGTGGCTCCAACATATTCAACTTGATTGGAAATCAAGCTTGAGGATCGTAAAGCGCAGAAGTCATCTTTACAACAAATTTTAAAAACAAACAGCTTCGTATTCGAAAAGGGTATTAGAACCGTAAAAGTAATGAAAGCGAAATTGACATTGAAACCAGATACAACACCGAAATTCATAAAAGCAAGACCTTTGCCGTAAGCGTTGAAACCGAAAAATTAAACAGGAATTACTTAAATTACAAAGTCAGAGAATTGAAACTCCAGACCTGTAGAATATAGTAATATGGCAACTCCCATAATGACGGGTGCTGTATACAGAGCAGGACAGGACATGCTTACCCTTCCGGAGCACCTGATGTCACTCTGTTTTTTGAGAGTCCACACTGTTAGTGCTTTAGTTAGTTTTTTGTGTTGTGTATGTGTTGGTTGTATGTTTTGTGGGCATGTGGTGTCTTTGGTCGTGTTCTGGTGTTCTTGGTTTTGCCTTGTCCCTGGACTTTGATTTATGTAGTCTCGTGCTTTGTTCCTTCGGTATTCTACTGCCGTTGTTTTATAGTTGCAGGTTTTAAAGAAACATGGCAATAATGTACGTATTTGGGATAATTATAAAATCACAATCAACCCGAAATTAGCAGTTGGTCAGTTTCTGCTGTGCTTTTGCGTTGCTTCAGTGTGTGCAATATGGCAGCGCACAATTGAACCAATTCTTAGTGGATCAAATGGGTGTTTGGTGTATCTTTCATTGAATGACGGCAGTGATCTATAAAATGTGCTACAGCGAGTAAGTGAATATAATTTAGAAGTCAATTTTGATAATGTTTTCAAAGAGTATGTGCAATATTGTGGGCACAAAATTGAATATAAAGAATAACATTAAATGGCAGTTAACGTAGAACTAGTATTAAACACGCCGACATCGCAAAATCTATCATTATCGTTCAGCTCCAAATCATCCAGCGACCTATGGATTAGCAGAACAATTTATGCAAACTATGTTTTGAAACAGAGTTGACCTGCGCTTTCAACGCTGAACAAGCCTTGGAATAATCGGTTAGGGAATTTCTTAATGACTTGCCGGAAAAAGCCCTGAAGTACAAACGAAACGCCATCAATATTATTTATTGGTAGGATTATCCTTACACTGATGCCCCACTAAAGATATATCTGCGATTATAAGAATAAAATACAATATTATTAAAATATTGATTATATCAGAAAAACCGTGGAACTTTTGAAAGTGTTTCGTTTGAATGGAATTTTGTTATCTATACCTGTCGCAACAGTGAAGAGTGACGTATATTATCCAAAGAAGAAATGAAATATGCTTGGGGAAATAGTGGTAATAATGATGGTATTACTTCAGATATATTCAGATTCCATGAATTCGTTTATCCCCTCCTCACAAATTGTTGACATAACTACAAAACTATACAAATAAGGACATTTTAAATATGATAAAAGACGCACCTTATCTGATTTACAAAGGAGTATTCGATAATCATTTCGTGTTATCTTTAGCAATAAAGTGTTTCAAATAATGAAATTAAGCAAATTAACTCGAAGATGCCATGCGACTTACAACATAAAAACATATCTTTATTGTTAAAATTGAATTGTCATCATAAATCTATATAGTGTGAGGTTCATCACTGTTGAAGACCGCACGTTGACCCCTAGATGCTTTGTTTTGGGTCGTTTCAACCTGGAGATGGGATTTTGTCTCCTTGACATTTACTCCATTTCCTTTCTTTTTCATATTCATTTCAAACTGTATGAATAAAATGGTGGTAATTATTTCATGTCTTTTACACAGTATTGTTGCCAAAACCTGCAAATTTCACTGATAGAAAATAATTCTCCTAATATGTAAATTGTAGAACATCATATTACAAAAGCTCATTATTGTCTTCAACAGAAAAGTTTTGATATAGTCTCCCTTTTGAAGTGCGAAACAATCAATCTAACTTGTTCCAAACCTCATTATTTTAACGTAGGCTGAAGATTTTAGGTTTACGAATTAATCGCCAATGTCACATATAATATCAAATGAACATTTGCCGTTGGTGTGGGATTTTCTCACCGTTCATTGAAGATCTAATGGTGGCTTTGGGTTGTAATTACTCCCTTTTGGGTTGTTGTCTCTTGGACACATTCCCCGTTTCCCTTCTTTTTTCTATTGTGTACCTTTCTTAAGAAAAGTAGCCTTCCATAGCGGTATACAAAGACTATATTTCCTGCCCCTACCCATTTCCCCTTTTCCGGTGGCAACATAAACTCTTTCAACCTTTATTCCTTCTATTACTAATGTACATATATATCTATTCTTGTTTCCGTCCTGATTAAGCTGAAATATTGCTCACGTGATGTAAACCTGTAATCAATCAATCTGCTTGTTTGTCAGTGAAAATTCCCGCTTTCTGGTGAGTAAACTCTTCAGCGTTTGATTGATTGATTAGTTAAGGATTTAACGTCCAATGAACAATATTTCAGCGATATCAGGACGAGAGCAAGTAAATCAATTCCAAAATTTCAAGACAGGTGGAAGGGACAACCCGGGCAATGACTTTTGATAGCCACTAATAAAGGGGGGGGGGGTGAGCAGGGGTAGGAAATTTAGCCTACCATTCGACACCCAATGCGTCTGCTCTCCTCAGACAAATATTGTAGGGGTCTTTATGTTGCACGGAGCGTAGCATTTCTCCACACAGTTTGGCTACAATGGTTTGCGGTCAGGCTTTCCGTATTATAAAAATATATGTTGCGAGACAGCTTAATGTCATATAAATTGGAGTTAACTCAAAAAATTTGGGCCTTTTCTTTCTTGTATATATATATTTTTTAGATTTTAGTTTTATTGGCTATTTTTATTTTGTTGTCCTCCATGCACGACAGCAATACTAACTTTCTTATTTTGTCCAATTTCCGTATTATAACCTGACTACCCCTCAAAGATAGGGCATTCCCTTATCCATCACCTGGGGAAGCACCTGGTAGCTCTGTAGCCGGAGCCACTGAAAACCGATTCAGAAAGTAACTATAAGTGGTAGGTCAATGATATTTGGTATATAGTTTTGTTTTGAGTAGTACATGGAAGTCTGTTATATGGCTTTTGTGTGTGACCGCTAGTTCACGGTTCAATGAACATGTTAAGTTTTTGTGCTTAAATTAATTTATCAATAACTATGATTGGTTGGTCAATGATATATGTTATGTAGGTTGGTTTCAGGTAGAACATGACGGTCTGTCATATGGCTTTTGTCCCTGACCTCAATTTGTTGGTCTAGTGAGCATGTTATGTAGGTTGGTTTCAGGTAGAACATGACGGGTATATGGCTTTTGTCCCTGACCTCAATTTCTTGGTCTAGTGAGCATGTTAAGTTTTGGTGATTATGTCATCTTCTCAGTAAATAAATGTGATAGGTCAATGATATTTGGTATATAGGTTGGTCTTGGGAAGAACATTACAGTCTGCTATATGGCTTTTGTCTGTGAGCTCAATTTTGCGGTCCAGTGACCAGTTTTGGAGTATTTATTAATGTAAAGTCAATAATATTTGGAATGTGGGTTTATCTTGGATGGAACATGATAGCCTGCTATTTTCGCTTTTGCCTTTGACTTCATTTTCACGGTCTAGTGAACGTGACTTCATTTTCACGGTCTAGCGAACGTATTTGGATTTTCGGTATCTATTAGTGGAAGGTTACTTATAATGGTATTTTGGTTTTGAGTTGATACATGAGTCTGATATATTGCTTTTGTCAGTTACCCTTATTTCACAGTCTAACGACGAACATGATAAATTTTCTGATTTAGTCAGTTCTAGTTTTCACATCAATTTTGCGAGCAAGTAGGGACGGGCCCACACTTGTTGATGATTAGTACTTGTTTTAGCTGTGGTAGTACAGTTGTAGATGTCAGAAAAGGAGACGTAAGCAAACGACACCATGTTAAAATCCTGCACGAGTTTGCTTTGGTTGATAAAGATTGTTAACTGTGGGAGCTTGTTGCATGTGCTTTCTAATTGGTCTTCTGGTGTTCATCAAGCGTTCCTAGCATGTTGGAAAGAATGCAGATAAAACGCTCTCTTGGGATGATACGGAGTCTTCCTAGATTTCTTCGTCCAAGTCTGATTGCAAAATTTTTAATAACTTTACTATCGAAATTTGCTGCCTCGATCGGAGTGGATCCTCTCTGGCATTCCGTAGTGTACAATTAAGTTATATGTGGTCTTGGCTGTCTGACTCCTTTTTGGAATGGCCTTGGTATATCTAGTGAAGTGGTCTGATATCACGGAAATATTCTTGTGTCCTCTTTTAGACAGGTTAAGGAAGTCCATGCAGTCAAGCTGGAGTGAAAACTGTCCGTATGCTGACAGTGGTGTCCTTTGACTGGTTGGGGTCCTTCTTTTAATGCATTCCACACGCTGTTTTGTCAACTACTCCAAACCATTGTCCATTCTGATTCAAGGCCAGTATAAATGATCACGTACGAGTGACATCGTAAGGTCCTGTCCTTGATGGCCGATATCGTTGTAGAGCTTGGAAACCTGTATCAACATGGGCAGATAGTAGAATTTACTGCACCTATGATGAATTCACACAAATTCAATTTTCTTTAAATTTGCAGTATGAAACAATTATGTTCTAATATACTTCAAGAAAAAACTTTGAAATGTTTCACCGTAAGATTTTTCAGACACACGCCTATCTTAGGGTCTTAAATTCTGTTCAGAAATCCCCATTAGGGTGTATACTACTGTACTGTATATTAATAACTAACTCCATAAAGTATCCCTAAATTGCTAAACTGCTTCCTAGAAACTAAATACCATATAATGAATATCAAAAGCATGCATTAAGTGTTCATATGCAGTACAAAAGTAATTCCATTGTCAAACCAATGCTTAAAACAAAGCTTCATTCATTTTCTTTCAAACGAAAATGATATAATTCAATTTTCATCAAAAACTGAGAAATTAAAGATCCTCCACATATCTGACTTGTGTCAAAATTTTGTAAAAATACAAAGTACCATTTTTTCACAATTGTAGGAAAACTGCAGAAAAAGTCAATAGTCCTTGATACTGAACGTCAAGTTGAAAGAATTACCTCCCTTGTCAAATATCTGACATTCTTTTAAATTAATATCTTTTATGTGCCATTCAAAACCAGGAAATTAAAATGAAGGCATTGTGAAGTGTTTTATTAAAAGAGTGTATCTAATGATAAGATGGATATTTTATTTTTTTTTCATGAAAAATTTATAAATTTTTTTTTTCCATTTAATTACAACAAGTATTTTTTATGTCAAAACAATTATCTCCCCCTTCCCAAGTCTACTACCTTAATGGATGGCTGTATAACTGGATTCATTGCTTTTGCACTTGACCAATCGACTATGTAATGATTAAAAAGTCATTGTTTTCTGATGGTAAGGTGTCGTGATTCACTGCTGGACTCTAAATGTAATTACTCGCTAAGCTAGAGTTATCGTATGTTGTTCTCATAATGTTTTGGCATGCGACTAAGTCCATCTGCGTCTGTATGGTTCTTTCCTGGACGATAGAGGATCTCAAAATCAAAATATGCTAATACCGCAAGCCATGTATGTCCAGTAGCATCTAGCTTTGCTGTTGCTAACACGTACGCCATCGGGTTATTGTCTGTTAACACAGTGAATATGTTGCCATACAAGTAATCAGTAAACTTGTCGCAATGTGCCCATTTCAATGCGAAACATTAAAACTTCTTGGGTGGATATCGCTGTTCTGACTTGAACAGCTGATTACCCGTTTAACACAATCCTGCTTTTGATAAAGGACAGTACCTTATGCAGTACCGGAAGTGTCCATGTCGAGTTCACAGGCATGATTTTATTCCGCTTTAAAGCGGAATTCCGCTTTTCGTCGCGTCCGATTCCGATCTTTATTTTCAATTTCCGCTCCGGATTCAAAATCACGTTTCGCCGATATTGTTCCGCTTTTTACATTTACAGGCGTGTTTCCGGTTTGTGAAATGTAAGCCGCGACCTGATTGGCTTAGAGCGAATCATTGTCCAATGGTTAAACGCGTATTAAACGAGTTTGAGTTTCAGTTAAATGCCATGTGAGATCATGGCAACGAAAGTTGTGAACCGGCAAGAAAATGGAAATGTCTTAGTGGATAAAGGACTAAAAAACCCGTGGAAATGGGACTGGCTGGAGAAAAAAGTGGACGGGGAGCCAGTTAGACGTTTCATTAGAAAGCTTGACATGAGAGGAATGGCAAAGTGTGAACTTTGCAACAAGAATATAAATTACGGTGGGAGAGGTTGGAGGAGTCTGGAGCAACATATGTTAAAAAAACTCCATAGGGATAATCTGAAGATAGTAAGCTCCAATTATTCCATAACTTTGTCAGGTAAGTCAAAATTCTAGTATTTAAAATTCAAATAAACTATCTCACTTTGCAGAGAAGTATGTTCTTTTAGGATAAGGAGAACTGTCCCCCTTCTTTGCATTTTTCTCTCTTAAATATCCAAACTTTGAAAGCCATATTACATTAAGGTAAAATAGTACAGGTGCTAAAGAGGGTGCTGCCATTTTTTTTTTTAAGTTTACCATATGTTATGGAGGGGTGTTTCAAAGTTGACCATTTACAAGTAGGTGGCAAATCAAGGGGAAATTCTGAAGATGCTTAAAATTTTAGAATAATGGGAGAGAGCTAATGAAGAAAATATGTATAGACAATGCTTGCTTTACAAAACTTATTAATTTTTTTACAAGCTTTGTTGTTCAGATTACAAATGCAAGAAATCAAATGAATAATGATTGATTAAATAATTTATTCAAATCAGTGCAGATACATGTACATTGTGATTTCCCTTTTCAGCTAAATCTGGTCATTCAATTGAGAACCCCAAAGAAAATGTACAATACGGAATTCATCCCTGTTTAAAAAATATAGCAGTTATAGAAGAACCAGTTCCATTAACATTGACTCCATTAAATGACAGGATACTAAATGCAGAGGCCATGGTTCTCGGATTTGCAGCAGAGAAATCATTCTCGTTTTCGGTTCTTCCGGGAATTATTGATCTTGCTAAAGCCTTAGCCTCTGACCCAAAAGCACTAGAGTCTTTGCATATGAATCGAACAACTGCCTCTTATAAGATGCAATATGGAATTGGAAAGACCTTTGCTGAACAGCTAGTCACAACTTTAAAATGTATACTTTTCTCTTTCAATATGTATGAAAGTACAAGGTCAAACTTTCAGAAAGTTTTAACAATTCTAGTAAGCTATTTCTGTCCGCTAAGAAATCAAGTGGTTGTACAGCATTTTGCATCTTTGTCATGTATTAAGGTTAACAGCGAGTCACTCTTTAATGAAGTTGTTACACTGATGGAGAAACATGAAATTCCATGGAAAAACTTGATGTCTGTACTCATGAATAGTTGTAATGTTATGCGTGGGTCGAAGTCTGGGCTTGAAGTGCGCCTTAGGAATCAAAAAGCACCACATCTTTTGGATATAGATGGCGACACATGCCATCACGTTCACATTGCTGCTAAAGCCTTTTGAATTCAGTGGTCGAACAGTTATACAATGATTTATTCAACGATTTCAAGTGGTCTCCGGATCTCAGAGAACTATTTCAAGAAGTATGTAACATGCTTGGTGTGAAATTTACTATGCCTGGAAGATATCTTAGCCATAGATGGCTGTCCGTATACGATATTACCCTTGACACTTTACGTCTGTTTGATTGCTATACAGTGTTCTATTTTCCATGGGTATCAGATAAACACTCAGAGAGAGCAAAGTATCTGCCTGTTGTTGTTGAGACATACCACAGACTTGGAGTGTCAGAAGCTTCTAGGGAAAGAATAACTGAGATAAGAAAGGTTTGTTTGCTTTTGATATGTTTTTTGTTTTGGTTTGTTCATTTGTTTTTACTGAAAGTGTTTGCTACAAAAGTAAGTTAAGCATGTTATTTCTAATTGTTTAAATATTTGAAAAAAAAAATGATTTAGTCTTCACTGGAATGGCATCCCAGTAACTGAAAAGAAAATGTTTATTTCATTTAAAATAAAGCTTCCACGGAAGACAGAGTAATGTTTTATTGTATGTTTTCCTGATGTTTGCATGGTTTGTTTTACAGTTACTTATTTTTATTAACAGCATGTATTGACAACGTTCAGTTTGATTCTTGGAAATGTTGATCTTGGTAAATCAGTCTAGATCATGGTAAGATTTTAATTTTAAACCCATGAAGATCTCAGTTATTGAATGAATGCATGGCTCAAATCTTTGCACAAACAGAAAATACAGTGCAAACAAGACTAATATGTTTTTCTTGCTCAAATAATTTTGATGAATTAATGATAAAAAAATATTGAAATTAAACTAGTGTGAAATAAAAATGGACATGATGTGCATATTTTACGAAAGGATATGGAGTAAATGAACATGAGACCATAACACATATGTTAACTCCAACTGCAATAATTTTAATGAGCTGTATGGCCATTTCGGAAATTAATTCCTCATCAGCAGCACTAGAACCCAAACAAAGGAAATCCATATTCAAAAAATGTTTAAAATGCATAAAACCAAACGAAATCCGAATAATCAGTAATATCAAATACAGCTAAGGACAAAACTA
>MJUU01015280.1:70211-102900 GCA_002080025.1 Modiolus philippinarum | reverse complement strand
TAGCTCATTTTGGCTTTAAATTTAGATCACTTTGGTTATTTGTTCTCTATCAGTTTTTAAATATCTTTGAATTTATGGTCTTCCAAACGTTTAGATTTTATCTGCACTGATGAGACATAAGTTGTCGAAATGCGCATATGCAGAAAGTAAATTCACAGTAACTTCGGTATTTAGTTATTTGTTACCACTGGGTCGATGCCACTGCTGGTGGACTGTTAGTCCCCGAGGGTATTCACCAGCCCAGTAGTCAGTACTTCGGTGCTGACCCGAAAGCCGATTATTTTTGAAACCTTCCAATATCTAAAATTTTGTAAATCTGCACTGATGAGACATAAGTTGTCGAAATGCGCATATGCAAAAAGTAAATTCACAGTAACTTCGGTATTTAGTTATTGCAATGTGAAGATAGTGATATAACAATTATGCAACGAAGTTCGAAGCCAACATTCGGAAAAGAGGAAATTAACAATCAGAAAGCCATTTTGAATAGGATGTAACTTGTCGGACAGTTTAAAAACTCTTACGCAACATTATATTATGATGATGTTTGCCCTTTATTAGCCATGCGGTGTCAGAATAGTATATTCTTTGGTTTCAAAAACTATGTTTTCATTTCTGGCACTCTTGGCTTAAATCTAGACCTGTCAAAACTTTTTATTTGAAGAAAACCATAAAAGTACCATTGTAACCAAGGTTCGTTGTAATTATTCCAACAGTTTAATAGTAGTTTGCCATTAACGTGCGATATGTTTAACTTTAACACCTTGCGACAAACATTAGATAATATACTTTCTCGGTGGACACCTTTTTGAATGATCATTGTGAATATGTTTGATTAAATGGAGGTCTATAAATGTTTTCCAATTAGAGTTAATTGATTTACTATGGTCCCAAGTGGTGGTTATTTTCTATGAGTCGCGTACCTACATGACCTAGATTTGACTCATGTGATGTCCTTATTCCTAGTTTTTCCGATGCTGCCGTTGTCCCTGGATTGTTCATTGTTTGACTGACGGATCAGTTCTCACTTACTTTGAAAAAGGCCTATCAAAGGACTTATGGTTACCGAGTTTTGTTCTTATTTTCTAAGTGATTACAGAATATATTTTTATTGTGTAATAGTACGGTCCAATGTTAAACTATATTCCCAGCTGGCAACCATGTTGAGGCATTCAACAATAGCTTTCTCATAATGCATGATAAGTTCAAGAAGGGATGAGATTGTAAAAAATCACACTTCAGTGTTATCATCATTTGGCATAAAAGCTAATGATGAAAACAATCAACTCCCTTACATCTACTGGGTACCTAAAATTCATAAGAATCCATACAAACAGAGATTCATTGCCGGGCCTTCCAGATGCACCACTAAACCTCTTTCACAGCTCCTCACTACTTTGTTGACCGCAGTCAGAGACGGCCTGAAAAATTACTGTAATAAAGCTTACTCCACAAGCGGTGTGAATCAAATGTGGATTCTTAAAAATTCAAAAGATCTCCTTGAACAGCTTTCCTCAACCAGTCTTACCCATTGCCATAGCATTCAAACTTTTGACTTTTCTACACTTTATACAACCCTGCCAAACAATAAACTGAAAACAGTAATTGCAGATTTAATACATCAATGTTTCTGCACAAAAAATGGAGAACGCAGATACACCTATTTAGTTATAGGGAAAGACAAGACATATTTTGTTAAGAACCACAGCGATTCAAATAAGAAGTACACCGAGACTGACGTAATCAAAATGTTAGAATTTTTGATCGACAATATTTTTGTCGAATTTGGAGGTCGTGTTTTCCAACAGACAATAGGGATTCCTATGGGAACAAACTGTGCGCCGCTTTTAGCTGACCTTTTCCTTTACTCGTACGAGGCCAAGTTTTTACAAGGGCTTATTCAAAGAAAACAAAAACATTTAGCCCAGTCCTTTAGTTTCAGCTTCCGCTACATAGACGATATGCTTTCTCTTAATAATCCTAAATTTAAGGATTATTTACATCAGATCTATCCAAATGAGCTTGAAATTAAAGAAACAACTGAAACACCTACTTCAGCTTCGTATCTAGATCTTTTATTGTATATTGACGAAGATGGACGTTTGAAATCTAAGCTGTATGACAAGCGTGATGATTTTAATTTCCCCATTGTGAACTTTCCCTTTCTTAGCAGCAATATACCTACCTCTCCAGCCTATGGAGTGTACATTTCACAGTTGATTCGTTACTGTCGAACTTGTAGTTTGTACAGTGATTTTTTGAACAGAACAAAAACACTGTCCCAAAAGCTGCTTAGTCAGGGATTTGTTCAACCTTTGTTAAATTCATCCCTCAAGAAATTCTATGGCCGTCACCATAGCATCATTGAAAGATATGACGTGTCAGTATCCCAAATGAAAGTGGACATTTTCAGCTAGATTCACGTCTTCCCGGACATGCTTACCCTTCCGGAGCACCTGATGTCACTCTCAGTTTCACTGGAGTTCACACTGTGAGTGCCTTTGTTCTAAATGTTGTGGTTTCTGGTTCTGTGCTTTGTGTCTGTCTGGCGTCATTGTTTTTGTGTCTAACGTCATTGTTTTCTGTGTTCTCGTTTTTGCCCTGTCTTTGGACTTCGATTTTTGTGAATTTCACCCCTTTTTCCTTCGGTATTCTACTGCCGTTGTTTCCTAAGGCAGATATTGGTGGAATCCATTGCTAAATGTCGAACAATGCTACTTCCATGTATCTTTTGTTTTTCTCATGGATGTGGGATTGTCAACAAACATGAACATAATCTGCATAATGTTTTTACAATCGCTGTCCGACAAAAAGACTCACATATAAACATATAAACAATCGAAAATTGATTGCAAGAAAACATAAGATATTAAAATCTCAAAATTGAGGCACTTTATAAAGGTGATCGGAATAACAGTCGTTGTCTACACAGCACGCAAATTTTATTACACTACAACAAATACATAATATGGTCATTTATTGAATAATTAAGCAACAAGCACTGCATGTATGTATAAGTGAATATTGTTTATTAGCACAATCAACACTAATATGTGTCAAAGTAACAAATTAATGAAACTGGACAACAATACATAAATTCTAAACAAACTTTTACCTGTACTAAATCGATTTAAAACATAAATGATTACTGTATTTTCTTCGATCTTTTTTTTCTAAAATAATATCCTTAGTCCTAGCACTGGCTAAATCACAACGAAATTGGATAGTATGCAGATATTAATATTATATCATAGCAATCTACTGTATTTCATATCTCCAATGAATGGGGCTACGGCTAAGGCATAATATGGGAGAATTAATATTATACCATATCTTAAACTCCGCCCATACAATACCAACAATCAAGGGAATAATATTAATGAGGCATTTACACAAGGAGGTGTTTTATTATAATCCATATTCTGTATAATTAAACAGAAGTTTTCAGAACCACGATATAAGAATTTCCATTACTTTGGTACGGAAAATTAATGGATAAAAACACCATAATTAAATAAAATGCACATTTTTTCTTTAATTAAGCAATTGCAAAACACATCTCAAGAATTTGAAACACTAGAACAAATTAAATATTAAAAAAGGTTAATTAAAAAAAAATAATAACACTTTAAATGTTTATGAATTATTTGACACTATTCTAATAATTATGGTTATGTTATAAAAAATCTAATAACCAATTCAATTTCAACAATCTTCTTCCTCATGACCGAATTATAAGCCCAAATCTTTAACTGGTTTATACGTCCATTTAATCCCAACAATGTTGTCTTTACATGTTTTTAGTTTACCTATCCATATTCCTTGAGTTTTGTTTCTATCTATCATCAAACCAGAAAAAGAACCTAATCTTTCAGTTTATTCATCGCAGCAATAATGTCTTCTTTCATATATTGAAGTTGTATCGTCGGCTAATCGAGAGATTTTAATGCTATGAGATTTCACATCTGATTTGACCTGCATACTTTTTTAATATTTTTATTATTTGTCAAACTGGAAGAAGCCATAATTTCAACAGACAAAATGAAAAGAAGAATATTCCCTTTTGTGTTTTGAAAACTTCAGACACCCACCACTTATTTTTTATTTATTTCTTTTTTTTTGTCGTTTTTTTTCGAATGCATATATTGAACCCATTTGATTAAAGAATGATTAAATCCAGAATGTTTTCAGGTAACAGCCATAAAGTCCAATTAAAAAGAATCATACACTTTACTGAAATCTACAAAAATTATAGCACTCTCAATTTAAAAAGAATCTGCTTAATCCATTATATCTCTATAAATTTTCAATCGTTAAGCTAGAACATATGACAAAAGTTTACAATCTGCAATCAGAAATTAAATTGGAAGATAGTTAATTAAAAGCAAAAGATCCCCTGTTTAATTATCAGAAAAAAATGCTTGTTATTTTGAAATACTTGGACATTCCTCATCAGATTCTGTATGTGAAATATGGACTTATATGTATTTAATATTTCCCAAAATAACCTACCGTATAGTGGGAAATTTTTTCGAGGGTTTAATTTTTGCTTTTTTGCGGGTACAAATCATTCACAAAATTTAAACTCGTAAAATTTAATCCCATTCTCCAAAATCATTAAAAAAATATCAGAGGGAATAAAACTCTTATATGACAAAGATGATATATCATTCTTAAACCTGTTTACAAATCTGGTTCGAGAATTAAATTTCTTACTCCAAAATGGCTTGTAAAGGTGCATCGGTACATTTCTAATAAACCTCTGATCGTTTGAACGGTTTTACATTAGAAGGGTTTTTTTCATCTTGGAGGGCATTATTCCATTAAAATTACCGAAAAACGTGACATTGGAATTTCAATTGCGTATTATATCAGCTTTTGCTTTTACAGTGTTTTATGATTTCAGTGTATTGCACAGATAAATAAAACTATTATTTTACCTTTTTATAATATAACCAAATTTCCAAATCGCAAAATTTAAACCCGCAAAAAATAAACAACCTGATTTTATACCAAATCCGCAAAAATTTTACCCCGCAAAAATTTCCCACTATACGGTATAAAAATCGACAGCAGGACCATCTAGACCCGGTGACCTGTTCAATTCTATTTTGTGTATTGTATCAGTTTTTTCTTCAAATAAAGGTTTAGCATCGCAAACCATTTCAGATTTTCATTTAAAGCAGATTCAAGTTAAATGTTATTGACAAAGTTCTGTAATCATTTCTAGTCATGTTTATTATAACTACATTTGTATATAATTCCGCATAAAACAAATTATATTCTCAAGTATTTCCTCGTGATCATATATATAATTGCAACTTTCATCTCTCAATGAAGTAAGAAGAGCAAAAAGAGAAAATTTGTTTTTTTTTTTATAAAAACATTAATTTTAATGCTGTTTCCTTTTGTTGGAAGTGTAAGTAAGATTCCAGAGATATACCAAACCAATTTGAAAAAAAGAGTTTTTTTAGCGTTGTTCGACACTTAGCAAAGAATTCCGCTCAAACCGATGCTTCGGGTCGTTTTGAACTTAATATGGGGATTGTTGAAGGCCTCATGGTGACTTCAAGATGAAGAACAACAATAAAAGCGTTGTTCCTTTGGTTGTTTTTACCATGTATTTGTAGAGACTTTGTCTCTTGTGCATTCACTCCATATCCTTTAGAGATTAAAAGAGAAATAACAAAGATCAGTATCAAGCACTTCAACAATCCCTTTGGAGAGGCTATAAACTGTAACGCACGGTATTGTACCATTACCGATACCGATCCACATAAATACAGTGGGACAACTTGTGGCCGTATAGATTTTTTTCTTATGTTCTTTGCAAGAACAATCGAATTCATTTATTCATTCCATTTTTCCCAATGCATGCACATTATTTTTAATCCTAATCGAGCTTTTAGTTACCACTTTTTTATTTCAGTAATGAAGTTTTAGAAATGAAGTTCACCTTAAAGCAATACTAGCTGTGTTTTTCCATTTTTTTCAGAAGAATTTACTATTTCAAGCTATAATATGTAGAAATAAAGCAGTTTCAAGTTCAATTCATCATGTTTACGTATGAAATAGCTTGAAAATTTAAGAAAATTAAATGTAATATAAATTAATTATTTACTGCCATAAAAAATTTATTCTCGGAATGAATCGTATGCCAGCGACCTCAAGTCAAATGTTCCTAACACATGCGTACCAGAAGTGTTTATATTGACAACATGTCATGGTTCGATCAATTACGTGCAATGTCGATAAGAAAGCTGACGGGTTAGTGTGTAAGTATTGTTTACATTGACAAATTAACAAATTGCTACCCATATTATTCCTACAAGGTTGTCCTAGTTTAATTTCCATACCCTGGAGAGCTTTAATTGTTTGAAATTTCAATGATCAATTATCCCCGTCTTTATTACGTAAACTTTCACATTAGATTGGCTCCTTTCAAATGATAACATAGTTGAGAATATGCTAAACTAAACTGTTATTCAACACCGGGGACGGAAAAAGGACAGAGAGGTAATCTGGAGTAAATGTACTTGTTTTCACTTTTCCTGATATGTTTTTAAATTATGCAATTAGGAGCAAAATTATCGGGTGTAGTTTGGGAATAGCAAAATTGTCCGATGTAGTTTGAGAAAAGTTATTTGTAAACCGGCAACCGCTTCACAAATATCAAGTGTAGACACATATCAAGAATCATAACTTAGCCGAAGTTTGCCGATTGGTGCTACAAATGTTTATTTCATCTATAAATAGTATCTCGGTCAGGTCCAATGTCATAGTTGAACGTTAATAAGCGTCCATGATTGTTCAAAATCGCATACAAAATTATTTTATTAATCGAATTATGAAGTATTCTTTGAGTTTTTATACATTATACGCTAATCACCAGTCCAGCAGTCAGTACTTCGGTGCTGACCCGAAAGCCGATTCTATTTGGAACCTTACAATATCTTAATTTATGTTAATTTTTACGAAAACTATGGAGTATCAACCTCATGCAAAGCTATGTCCTTAGCTGATTTTGGCTTAACATTTAGATCATATTGGTTATTTGTTCTCTATAGGTTTTTATACATCTTTGAGTTGATTGTCTTCCAAACGTTCAGATTTTATCTGCACTGAAGAGACATAAGTTGTCGAAATGCGCGTATGCAGAATTTAAATTCCCATTAATTTCGGTATTTAGTTATTTGTTACCACTGGTCGATGTCGCTGGTGGTAGACTGTTAGTCCCCGAGGGTATTCATCAGCCCAGTGGTCAGTACTTCGGTGCTGACTCCAAAGCCAATTCCATTTTGAAACTTACAATATCTAATTTTTGTAAATTTTGTTGAAAACTAAGGAGTATCTCCCTCATGCAAAGCTCTGTCAGCTGATTTTGGCTTTACATTTAGATCATTTTGGTTATTTGTTCTCTATCAGTTTTTAAACATCTTTGACTTTTTGGTGTTCCAAACTTTAAGATTTTATCTGCACTGAAGAGACATAAGTTGTCGAAATGCGCATATGCAGAATTTAAATTCACAGTAATTTCGGTATTTAGTTATTTGATGAAAACTTATGAGTATCTCCCTAATGCAAAGTTCTGTCCTTAGCTAATTTTGGCTTAACATGAAGATCATATTGGTTATTTGTTCTCTATCAGTTTTATTTTACATCTTTGAGTTTATGGTCTTTTAAGCGTTTAAATGTTATCCGCACTGAAGAGACATAAGTTGTCGAAATGCCCATATGCAGAACTTAATCCCCAGTAATTTCGGTATTAAGTCACTTTATCTGATTTGATTTTCTAGATATAAGGATACGACATGATACGTTTTGAGAGTTTCCAAAATATTTGAAGAAATACAGCTCATATTGCTTTAAATTAGCTAGTACAAATCGGAGCATAATGTAAAACGGCGATCACGGACGATAAACCAAGACTAGGTTTAAAGAAATTCCATTCAAATACCTTTAAGTAAAAAGTCAGTATTGTTTCATTTTAATATGATTTTTGATGACTTCAAGATTTTATATTATTTAATTAACAAATTACCGATGTTATTGTGAATTTAGTTTCTATCATATGGCCGTGAATGAGCTTCAGTTTTCAAAAGCATTTGATATCATTGGGTTTAATCCATTTAAACAGGGCTAAATAGTTTTGTATATGGATTAAATTTTCTTGGTCATTGGCCACTTTCAAATGCATATAACAGATAGCGTACAAAATTATATCAACTTCCAATTATATGTTCATATATATTGAGTCAAATAAGGCGCTAATGGAAACTGAAGAAAAACTCTAGAGAGATCCATTTCCCGCCAAAACTTTGACATCTTACAAGTGTATATATGAAAAAAAATCTTCCATGGATTTTCAAATTTTTTTGCTTATGTTGTTCTAATAGCAAAGCTCTTCAAAACAAAAGGCAACAGTTTTCATTGTAATTACAAATTTTCTAAATCTCGTACTCCTTAAAAAATCCTGATTTTTTTAAAGATATAATTATGTGTTGGATCTTAAATGTCGGAGGTAAAACATCGATACCAGTGGAATTTGGAGATATCCGGTAGCAAATTATTAAATTCAAATATTCAAAAATAGACGAATATTGTTTTAAAATTTGATTGAAAGCAATGTGATATATGTGGATGATTTTGGGGTATTTCAATAAAGAGGTTTTTTTATGTTATTTACGTTTGTCTCTTGTTTTCATTATTGTTTTTCTGGTGCAGTTTGCTTGTAAATTGTGGCATGTGATTGTAGTTCCTTGCCATTGTAGGTGTTTGCTGTAATCCTGTTTTTGTAATTTCTAAAAATCAAATTGGATAGCAGAATAAAACATTTTATAAAAAATAATTTAAAAAATGCCGTTGGAAAGTTTACAAAAATAACGTCAATATATAAAAAAGATAAACTTATTTAGAAAATCCGTTATATCGAGACTAGATTTGTTTAACCATGTAGGTATTAAAATAGAAGGAGCTACAACAACAAAAAATAGTACTTTTTTATCACCCATAGAGGCATATAGTAAAGATGTGGGATTTATCTAATGAGCATCAATGTGTCACTCTGTTTTATTTTAGAATTCACAATGTTAGTGTTTTAGTTTCGAGTGTTGTATTGTAGGGTTTGTGTGTTTTGTTTTAGTCTTACGTCTTCTGGTGTTCTCGTGTTTGCCATGTCTATAGAATTTAATTTATGTAATGTTGTGCATTGTTTCTTCAGTAATCTACTGCCGTTATTTTACGATCGCCCTTTGGTGAATCTTCAATGCTGCATTTGTGGTAATATTTGTAATCAAGTAAATCACGTAATTTATTATGCTGTCTGATAAGTATAGTACACAACGGCGAATCTGTTGTTAATGGTGCTAGTGTTGGTATAGATACTTTCCATTGGTTGAAAGAAATCGAAGGATATCGAATGGTGTAAAAATCTTCAAAATCAGTCTAGTTTTACGTAAACTAAGGATTTTTAAAAAATGGTCAGTTGACCATTGTCGTAATTTACTTTCGCTTTAAACTGATAATTCTGCTTGTTCAAGTCAAGAATAGATTAAGCACACAAAAAATAATTTGCAGGATATTGCCGGAAAGCTGTAATTTTTTATTGAAATTTAACAATTATTTCAAAATGCCATAAGGATCCCACTATTTCTAGCAAAGTTTCATTCGCTTTATTATCAATGAAACTTTCAATTTATTTTTATTTTCACTCTACAACTATTTAAAATTACAATGCTATGTTTTTATGCAACCTCGGTATTTTTTTGTATTTTGAACCATTGGGCCGATGCCACTGCTGGTGGACCAGAGGTCCCCGAGGGTATTCACAAACCCAATAGTCAGACTTGTCTGACATTAAAATTTTACCTTGCATTTTATAGAAATTTACAGTTTTTATCAAAATTCTAACCCCTTAAAAATACTGAGGCTTCATTCCGTGTATGACACTCGGTAGATGTCCTTGGTACTGGATTTGGCTTCCAATTTAGATATTTTTTGGAAATGAGTACTTCTTTTTTGACTACTTTTGGATTATGGCTTTCCAATTTATTTGATTTTAATGCTGCTGATGAGAGGTTACTCCTTGAAACACGTGTACAGCATATCGAAATTTACTGTTTTTATGCAACTTTGGTATTTTTTTGTATTTTGAACCATTGGGCCGATGCCACTGCTGGTGGACCAGAGGTCCCCGAGGGTATTCACAAGCCCAATAGCTAGACTTGTCTGACATGAAAGTTTTACCTTGCGTTTTATAGAAATTTAAAATTTTTATCAAAATTCTAACCCCTTAAAAATACTGAGGCTTCATTCCGTGTATGGCACTCGGTAGATGTCCTTGGTACTGGATTTGGCTTCCTATTTAGATATTGTTTGGAAATGAGTACTTCTTTTTTGACTACTTTTGGAGTATGGCTTTCCAAGTAATTTGATTTTAATGCTGCTGATGAGAGGTTACTCCTTGAAACACGTGTACAGCATATCGAAATTTACTGTTTTTATGCAACTTCGGTATTTTTTTGTATTTTGAACCATTGGGCCGATGCCACTGCTGTTGGACCAGAGGTCTCCGAGGGTATTCACAAGCCCAATAGTCAGACTTGTCTGACATGAAAATTTTACCTTGCGATTTATAGAAATTTACAGTCTTTATCAAAATTCTAACCCGTTAAAAATACTGAGGCTTCATTCCGTGTATGGCACTCGGTAGATGTCCTTGGTAGTGGATTTGGCTTCCTATTTAGATATTTTTTGGAAATGAGTACTTCTTTTTTGACTTCTTTTGGATTATGGCTTTCCAAGTTATTTGATTTTAATGCTGCTGTTGAGAGGTTACTCCTTGAAACACGTGTACAGCATATCGAAATTTACTGTTTTTATGCAATTTCGGTATTTTTTTGTATATAAAAGTATTTCAGCTCGATGTCAGCTTATAGGTTTAACTTTGGACTATATTATTTCCAGATTTCACTAGAGTTTTCAAACATAAATATCTTTTTGGAATTATTTTAATTAAAAGGAGCATTTTTCATTACAACAAGATTTGTGTTTAAAACCTTATGGCCCCGGTAGCAATCATATTTACAATACAAAACTAATGCTAAAAATTGCAATATACACAAAAATTAAAGTTTAGTAGACATTTGTACTTAGCCCCAATTAGATCTATTAACATTTAGAATATCAAGCCTCTTGCAATTGTAGTCAACAAGCTAAAAGCAAAAACTAGATTTCAACCTTTCGACCTCTGTGACCTAAACCTTTGACCTGACCTTAATGAAATCTCCATTATAGTGTTTTAAGTTTTATATGATCAATATACCGACCAAATATGAAGATCTTATCACATCTGGTCGAAAAAAATATAGGCAATGTCAAAGTTTTTTTTTTACAGTTTAGGGATTTGCACTCATTGACCTTAACTTTTGACCTGTATCTGATTTTTTGGTGGATTTGTAAAAGGGTTTATCAGATCTATTCGCATAGAGAATATCAAGCCTTGAGCAATTGTAATTAACGAGCCAAGCAAAATTTAGATTTTGCCCTTTTGACCTCCATGACCTTGATCTTTGACCTGACCCTAGTGAAATTTGCATATTGATGTCCAGTTTTACATGGACCAAATATGAAGGTCAATACATGATCAATACATGATCTATACAAATACCAAATATGAAGGGCCTATCATATCTGCTGCAAAGGTTGTGAGCCAGGTTAAAGTTACGGACAAACAGACAGACAGACAGGGCAAATACAAAATCCCCTATTTGAAGATCCGGGGCATAAAAATCATTTCAATTATCTATTATTATCATTTGCTGAATCTAAATAAAATGATGCATACTGGATAAAATAATTACATAATCCTAGCTTTTCACGCTCTTGTTGTTTCCTATTTAAAAAGGTCAAGAAATTACTTAATACCGAAGTTACTGTAAATTTAAATTCTGCATATGCGCATTTCGACAACTTATGTCTCTTCAGTGCAGATAAAATCTAAATGTTTGGAAGAACATCAACTCAAAGATGTTTAAAAAAAACTGATAAGAGCAAATAACCAATATGATCTAAATGTAAAGCCAAAATCAGTTAAGGACAGAGCTTTGCATGAGGGAGATACTCCTTAGTTTTCAACAAAATTTACAAAAATTTAGATATTGTCAGTTTCCAAATAGAATCGGCTTTCGGGTCAGTACCGAAGTACTGACTACTGGGTTGGTGAATACCCTCGGGGACTAACAGTCCACCAGCAGTGGCATCGACCCAGTGGTAACAAATTACTTAATACCGAAGTTACTGTAAATTTAAATTCTGCATATGCGCATTTCGACAACTTATGTCTCTTCAGTGCAGATAAAATCTAAATGTTTGGAAGACCATCAACTCAAAGATGTTTAAAAAAACTGATAGAGAGCAAATAACTAATATGATACCAAAAGAGTATAAATGCGATTTCAATTATCGGAACATTCAAGGAAGACTTATATTCGTATATTCGTTTTAAAAAAAAATATAAAAAGATGCATTTTTACGGCGGGGCTAAATCAAAGGAACAATTTTAAAGTCGGAATTTCATGGTTCGGGACAACAATTCGTCTGTTTGCCCGTGTACTTCCCTGCAAAAGGCACCCCTTTTGCTGCATTATCCAAACTCATCTTAAAATGCTCAAAGTTATTCTCAACCAGACGTCATTTCAGTTGGAGACATTATTTAAATGTTCAGTGTTCAGACACATTATTAAACGTCATATCATTATTATACAACGGATACATTTTTCAATCCTGATAAAGTTGTGCATGTGTCACAGCCTCTTCTGTAGATACTCTAAATTTTTATACAACATTTTGATCTTACAAATCATTCTTTAAAATGTTCTCCTTTGTCTTAATTGTATTATCAATGTGGCAGTTTTCGCAAATAGGATAATTGACAACAATAATAAATTGTAAATTTTAGAATCAAGCACAGTATTTATTGGGGTAGAATGACATTTCTACTATTTTCAATTGCACTGAACCATTTTTGCTACAATTATTCAGTACTTTGTTTTAGCTGATGCATAGCTTAACGCAATTAAACAATTTAATACATTGAAAATAAAAATTTGAAACTTTGCTATAAAATATCCATGTTTTGTCAGATTCAAAGTATCTCACAAGCAAAAATTAATATGACTAAAGAAGATTTACATATAACAGTGGTAGTAAAGAAAAGCACGATGTTTGAACTTTTAATTATATATCCACCTGTATGTGTAACAAATAACTAAATACCGAAGTTGCTGTGAATTTATTTTGTTTAATACTGTGAAATGTACTTGATGCGTGGGCTCGTTGCACTTCTTTTACAAAAAGTTACACAGCAATCAGTACTCAAAACAGTCATGTTTAATTTGACCTTTACATACCAGATTGAGAGTGTCTTAAAACTCACAACTTTTTTTTCACAAAATAATACTGTATCATATCTATATATGCGGATGTCACAAGAAGTAGAATACCAGAGGCTCCCAGGAGCCTGTACCGCTCATCGGGCTTTCAGTTGCCACAATCAAGATAGTATGTAAGTTATACAGTTGAACTTCTTTCCCTAAAGCCAAATTTTATTGAAATCAGACTATGTTGTATTTTCCCATCTTTTTTGTAGCCATTTTGAAAATGGCGCTCAACAAACAATTTTCAATTCCGGTTTTGAAGTCCCAACTTCAATATCTATTTGGAAACCAAATTTCATTGAAATCAGAAAATGTTGAATTTTGAAACCTTTTATAGCGTCCGATATCGGACAATGTTGAATTTTCCCGCCTTTTTTGGGGGTCATTATGAAAATGGCAGTCAACGAACAATTTTCAAATCTGGTTTTGAAGTCACACCATCAATATTTATTTTAAACCAACTTTCATGGAAATCAGACAATGTTGAATTTTCCCACCTTTTTGGCGGCAATTTTGAAAATGGTGGTAAACGAACACTTTCATCACTGTTTTAGAAGTCGCAACATCAATATCTATTTGGAAGCCAAATTTCATTGAAATCGGACAATGTTGAATTTACCTACCTTTTTGGCAGCCATTTTGAAAATGGCCGTCAGTTAACAATTTTCAAGATCAGTTTTAAAGCTGTGACATCAATACCTATTTGGAAGCCAAATTTCATTGAAATTAGACAATGTTGAATATTCCCGCCTTTTTGGCGGCCATTTTGAAAATGGCGATCACGAAAAATTTCAACACCGGTTTTTAAGTAGTGACATCAATATCCACTTGGAAACCAAATTTCATTGAAATCGGACAATGTTGAATTTTCCGCCTTCTTTGGACGCCATTTTGAAAATGGCGGTCAACGAACACTTTTTAACACCGGTTTTGAAGTTGCTACATCAATATCTATTTGGAAACCAAATTTCATTGAAATCGAACTATGTTGAATTTTCCCGCCTATTTTTGGCAGCCATTTTGGAAATTGCGGTCAACAAAAATTATAAACACCAGTTTTTAAATCCATACAGCATGGCAAACATTTTATCAATTTACACTTAACCTTCAACTCTATAGTTTTGGAAATAAAAGACGAAAAATATGAAAATTTTGAAAATTCCGTGAAGAAAGGGCGATATTTCCTACAGGGATTTTTGGATTTTCTTCAAAATTTCAGGGTTTGTTGATCTTGATATACTGAACCTTTTTCAATATACACTTGACCTCTATCTGTTACACTGTTTGAAATAAAAAATAAGAAATGCATAAATTTTAAAAATTTTACGGAAAAAGGGCAATAACTATAAGACAGGTTATGAGATTTACATCAAAATTGCAGGGCAGGTAGATCTTGCTATGCTGATCACTTTTTCCCTATGTCAGATTTTTGATATATTTAATGGTTTTCGAGTTATTTGCCAAAAACTGCAATTTACCCCTATGTTCTATTTTCAGCAATGGCGGCCATGTTGTTTGACCAGTCGACTAATCGAACACAATTTTGAGAAGCCATAACCTGGTGATGATTCAAATGAAGTTTGGTTACATTTGGCTTAGCGGTTTCAGAGGAGAAGATGTTTGAAATTGTTGACAGACGGACGGACGGACAGACGGACGGACGAAGGACGTATAGTAATGGCAAAAGCTAACATGGCCTTTTAGGCCAGATGAGCTAATAAATACAGTTTTCTACGACAGAAAAAAATCAGCTATCATTACAAAGTTTATATACATCAATGTTTGCATCACCACCAAGCACAAGTGATTTAGTTTTTTGAATATAACATATATATTTGAACCCAAATCCCTTTGTATGTTTTACAACAATTTGACACCTTTTACCATCAGAACTAATACTCAGTATTTTATTATCATAATAACATAACACATCTCCGGTATCATCTATTGCGATGCTAAAATGTCCTTTAATGTAAGGGTGTGCAAATGAAAGGCGTAATTTGCCTTCCGTGTCAATACAATGCAACTTACCTCCGTCACTGCAGTAAATACTACCATTATTACTACCACAGATATACCATGGCGTAAAATTCAACTGTATTGTACGTGTTCTCTCACCTGACATGGACATTACCTTTATTGTCCTATCAGAACAACCTACAAACAGTCTACTCTTATTGAATATGATTCCCTTACACCCACCTTTTACATTAAAACGTTTTATAATGCGACCCTGCTTGATATCAACAACTACCACATTGTAATAAATTGTAACGGCAACAATACTACTATCTACTACAGCGATACACCATGGGTAACTAGGTAAAGTTATGTCCTGTTGTATACGTCCTGTTATATCCACAGTTATTAACTTTTTCCCTTCTTTACCTATAATACAAAACAGTTCTTCAGTCACTACCTTAAAGTCACATACCTCGCGAACGGAAACACAAAAAGAATAATCCGGTGTAAACTTGTCCTCTACATCTTGTGTGTCATGATAAACTTGATGCTGACTATTGCAGTCGTCACACATTGTTATCTTACAGCTATGGCACCAATTCATCGGGGGTTCTCTGCTACAAAAAGTACATCTGTAAAAAATAAATAATTATGTTGGAGCTACAGGAACGTCGCTATCAAGAAAAGGGAAATTAGAAATAGTGATATCAAAATCATCCCTTTTACCATAAATTATAGCTTTAATTTTTCCAGAGACAACGATGAAAGTTAGATCGAGAAAAATGTGTAGTATTTGGAATCATTGTTTGCTTTATTATTGTTTTTTGAAGGTAAATGAGGTCGACATAGTCTAAAAACAGGGGATTGTCAATAGTAAGGATATCGTCGATATACCTGCTGTTATCGTTGAAAATTGAAATAAGTTGATCACTGTTTTGTATCGTTCCGTCCTGTAGTTTTTTCATAAAGCCCCGTTCGTAGCAGAACAGGAAAAGATCTGCAATGAGAGATGCAGAGTTTGTACACATGGGAATTGCAATGACCTGTTGATATTGATGTTGCCAAAACGAAACAAAATGTTACCTAGCAAAAGATTCAGTGCCTTAAGCATGTCATCGCAAGTCCAGGAATAATGGTTTTTGTAAGTGATGTTAGAGAAGAATCCTTGTTTTTATTACAACAAATGAACTTAAGCCCGGAAAATTTAAAGACCAATTTAGATTTAATCAATTTATGAGGAAGGGTTGTGTAAAGTGTAGAAAAATCATAACTGTCAATGGACGAAACTGGTCTCTTTATTGATTTTAGTTTATCTAAGACTTCAATGGAATTTTTTACACTCTAAAAGTAATTTACGCAAGAGTTTTGATAAGTTTTTTTCACAGTATTTGATGACTTACTCTTTAATACATTTGTACAGATGAATGCACTGGATAATTGGATGGATAAATTAGTGGTTGAACAGTTACTCGATACCGAAATAAAACGATGTTTGTTGGGATTTTGAGAAGGATTTTTTAAAAAGTATGTTTTTTTAATATTTTTAGACTAACCGCAGTCTTATAAATTGCAAACATTTCCACCGTCCTACAAATATTCGATCGACTCAATCATTTATTCTAATCGGCTTGCAATGGATTAAACTTTTGATAAAAGTGAAGTGATATATTATTTTCAAACACAAAATACGCAGATACTTCACATAATAAAAAACCAAAGAAACTGTTAATTTTTCTGCATATGCATATTTTAACAACTTATCTGTCTGCAGTGCAAATAAAATCACAACATTTGGAAATCAATAAACCGAAATATGTGTGAAAATTAGTAAATATAAGACCATGAAATAGTTTTGCGGACAGTTATGTATGATATATTCATGCAGAATTTGAATTTTAAGATTTTTAGTTTTTTTTAAGGGTTTTTTTTTCTTCATTATTTCAAATTCAGACGGCGAAAATATATCTCCGATAACTTAGAAATAATACAAATGTCGAAAATATTTTATCATTTGAAATGTAATATGAAAAGAATAATTCATAATTCTTTCAAAAAAATATTAAGCTCTTTTTTTATCTGAACCTTAAGTTTAAAATAGAGCAAAATCCTGTTTAGAATTACATTCAAACTTTTGGTTTATCTTTTTATAATATAGTAACTAAATAATTGTAATTGATTTCTTTCAATTTGTCATTATGAGTGCGAACAAAGATATTTTGATAACGGAATAAGTGAAAACTCAGAGCTTTAGGGATTCTAGAATTTTATAAATTTTTGCGAATAGATGATAAATATGTCTTTGTATTGCAGATATTATCCAAAAACTCAATAAATATGTACAAAAATATCATTATCTTGTTTTCTTCAGAAAATAATAGTGTTTGTTATTTGTTCAATCTATCGGAAACACTAAAGATAACACTTTTCAAATCTTTAGCTTAAGGTATATAACATTATTATGCCTATTATTTGGATCAGTATTTCCATTTTTCATACGCTCCACTACATAATGTTTTCTATTAATATTTATAGTATAATAAACAGGCATTAAACGGTAATCTAAATGAGACATCACACTGGTTTCGTATTTTACGTGTAATTAGTATATGATTTTATTATTTTCATTAAGGGTAGTTTGTTACTTCTATACCTACTAGAACTTGTTATTTGTCATGTTTACATATTCAATAATCAAGAAAGATCATGACAAGATTAATAAAATGGAAGGGATACTACCACTGGATGCGAAAGTACTAAGAATTGTATCTCCCGATATAAGAATACGTTGCCTTGCCCTATCATTGAATTTAAATGGATAATTTATGTGTGTTGCGCCGTATTGCGTGTGTGTTAAGAATGCAATCCTGACAAGAAATTGCAACTATTACCTTTGTTTGTTTCTGTTGATAAAAATTGAGTTCGTGTTTTTTACAAGTAAATGGTAAAGACTAACAATTTCTTTTAAAAAATGGGGGAGAAGCAAAAGTGTGTATTCCTACTTCAATACATAAATGACTATTAATAAACACTAGTTTTGAGTAATGCAATTCACTTTTAGATGTCTTAAGTATGGCAATCTGTATGAATTTAACATACTGGTTAAGAATTATTATGATAAGTATAACTAGTTTAAAATTTTGAAATGAAAAATTGGAAAACCCGATAAAACCATTTTCCTCCCTCTTGCGTAAGGAGTATCTCCCTCTGGCATAGCTCTGTCCTCAGCTGATTTTGGCTTTTCTATTAAGATTTCCTTTGTTATTTGTTCTCTTTCAGCTTTTACACATTTTTTGATTTATAGATTTCCAAATGCTTTGATTTTATCTGCACTGAAGACACAAGAATCGCATATGCAGAACCTTAATTTACTGTGACTTCGGTATTTTGTAATTTGTATCTGTCTTTTGATTGAAAAAGCATGCTGATATATTTTGAAACATTGAAAGCACGCAATTGTTATATTAAGAAAAGATTCCACTCTAATACCGGGATCACTTATACAAATCATTGTTCCTGGACTGGCGACGACACGATTCAGGCAATGAATCTTTTCTAGACAATATTTTTGTTATCATGGCAACATTGTTTATCAAGAGGTAGGAATTTCAATGGGTAAAAATTGTGCACCTGTCATTGTAGATCGTTTTCTGTTCCGTCACGAACGGGCCTTCATGAAAAAAAAAACTACAAAATGGAACCGTACAAAACAGTAATTAACTTATTTCAAATTTCAATGATAGCAACGGGTATATCGATGATATCCTTACTAATGACAATCCCAAGTTTTCAAATATGATGACCTCATTTACCAACAAGAGCTGAAACTTAATAAAAAATCAAGTGATTCTAAACATTGCTAATTTCTCGATCTTACCATCATCGTTGACGTTCCTGAAGCTCCATCATACGGGATGAATATATCTGAACTATTAAGATTCGTACGCGTCTGTTCTACTCTTGATGACTTTAATGAACGTTACCTTACTATCACATTCAAACTTATACAACAAGGTTACAAATATGTCGTCGTTCCTGCCGATAAGGCCCCAAATAATATCATTTTTATTTGCAAAAATCATTATATAAATTGTTTAAAGAAAGAATTTGGCATTGATAATTCCAACGGCAATCCAACTTACGCAGCTACTACTCTGTCAAAGGAGGAGATATTACAGAACCATAAATCTGTTTTGCTTTCCTTCGGAATTTCCACCAAGGATGAAGACACAGATCTCCCCTCTTTGTACTGGTTACCTAAGTTACATAAATGCCCATACAAATAACGATACATCGCTGGATCTGCCAAATGCTCTACAAAACCTATATCTAAATTGCTAACCTCCATCTTGACAGTTGTTAAAGAGGGCCTTCAAAAATACTGTGATACTTACTTTTCAAGAAGCGGTGTGAATGAAATGTGGATTTTGAAAAACTCCAAATATCTACTTGACATCTTAAACTCTAGATCATTATCACACTGTAACAGCATTAAAACTTTCGACTTCTCCACACTTTACACTACTATTCCTCATGAACAACTAAAATCTCGGCTGAAAGGTTTAATTCATAGATGTTTCTCACGTAAGAACGGTGAACGTAGATATAGGTACATTGTTGTAGGTAGAGATCAAGCCTACTTTGTGAAAAATAACTCCGAATCGGAGAAAAAATATACAGAGGAAGAAGTGATTAAAATGTTAGAGTTTCTGATCTACAATAGATTTGTCCAGTTTGGAGGGCTTGTTTTTCAACAGACTATCGGAATTCCTATGGGCACAAACTGTGCGCCTCTAGTAGCCGATCTGTTTCTTCACTCTTATGAAGCTGAATTCATCGAAGGGCTTCTTCAAAATAAAGATAAAAGACTGGCACAATCCTTTAACGTTAGCTTTCGTTCTATAGATGATATTTTGTCGCTAAACAACCCTCACTTTGGTGATTTTCTTCATTTGATCTATCCAAAAGAGCTCGAAATTAAGGATACCACAGACACTTCTACATCAGCCTCGTTCCTTGACCTTCACCTTGAAATTGACAACAGAGGGAGACTTCAAACTAAGCTGTACGACAAACGCGATGACTTCACCTTTCCAATAGTAAACTTCCCTTTTCTTTGTAGCAACATCCCAAAAGCGCCGGCATATGGAGTTTACATCTCCCAGCTCATTCGCTATTCAAGAGCCTGTGTTCGATACAGTGACTTCCTTGATAGAGCCCGGTTGCTCACAAATAGGCTACTTCAACAAGGGTACGTTACCCAAAACTTGAAGTCATCCCTCCAGAAGTTTTACGGTCGACATCATCATCTTGTGGACCGCTATGGGATATCTGTTTCCCACCTGACAACAGATCTTTCCCTTTAAAGCTTAATTGTTGTTTCCTCTACCGAATTTGACTTTACTACCGGATTTGACATGTTCAACACGGCGGGTGTCTTATTAGAAGCAGGAGATGCTGACTTTACCGGTGCACCTGATCTCACCCATGGTTTTATATTGGGTCCGTGTTGTTCATCTTTGTGTGTGAGTGTCTTCATTTTTCTTTTCTGTGCTGTACCCATGTTGTGTCTTTGCTTTTTTCTGCCTTTTTTGTTTCTGGTGTTGCCATTGTCCTTGGATTGTTCGCTTTTAGATTGACGGTTCGGTTCTCACTTACTTTACAGATTTCATAAATTGTTGAACTTATTTGAAAAGTTTTATATTGAAGATTTGATATCTAAATATGATGTTACTCGCAAACAGCTTATTACTATGGGCATTTCTCACTTCTTTTACGGAAATTTTGCAATAAAAAATATCAAAAACTGATTAAAAAATCCAGAAAAAATGGGACACAACTTACATTCTTAACGTAAAAGGGGATATCGACAGGATATTCTTCATGAATCCGTTAAATTAGCTTTGGGATCCCATGACCTGAAGATATTACTGGTATACTGGCCTCTCACTGAAACTGCCGATGTCTACTGATATCTATGATGTTTCTTTACCAAAACTTTCGGAAAGTTTTGAATTTGATTTTCCTTCCGTAGTGCGACAGTGTCTTACCAACAGACCAGATGCTCCCAGGAGCCTGTAATCGCTCACCTGGCAAACTATTGCAGGCGAGAATATTTTTTTATGAATTTCTCATAGGGTCATATGCTAAACTAAGTTTGGCTTTGGTGGCCATCTTCGTAAGTGGGTGGGGTCATTTGATATTATTCTGAAAGAGGATCACCTAAGGACCACACGATCAAAGTTTTGTTCCATTTGAGCAAGTCATTCCAGAGGATAAGATTTTGAATGAATTTCCTATAGGGTCCCATGTTAAAGAAAGATCGGTTGAGGTGGCCATCTTGGTTAGCAGGCGGGGTCATAGGATATAACTCTGAAAGGGGATCACCTAAGGACTATTCCATCAAAGTTTGGTTCAAATTGAGAACGTAGTTCCAGATGAGATTTTTAATTGAATTTCCCATAGGGTCCTATGTTAAATTAATTTCAGCTGTGGCAGCCATCTTTGCTGCAGGTGGGGTCATTAGATGCGATTCTTAAAGGGACGTACATTTGTACGTAGTAACTATTTTACCAAAGTTTGGTTCAAATTCAGCGAGAAGTTCCAGACAAAAAGATTTTTTAATGAATTTTGCATAGTGTCCTATGTAAAACTAAGTTCCGCTGTGGTGGCAATCTTGGTTGGCAGGCGGGGTCATTGGATACAATTGTGAATGATAATCACCTAAGCACCATTGCATCAAAGTTTAGTCCCATTTGAGCAAGTAGTTCCAGAGGAGATTTTCATAGAATTTTTCATAGGGTCCCATGTGGCCACCTTGTTTGAATGACAATTTTTTGCAGTTTGCAGGTTTGGTTCCAGTTGAACATTAAGTTCCAGGCTACCAGATTTTTTTTTAATGAATTCTTGCGTTTGGTCCAAGTTCGGCCATGATCACAATTTTTCATAGGGTGTAATGATAAACTACATGTATTAGTTGGGTTGTGGTGCCCATGCTAGTTGGCAGATGTGGTCCTCAGATATAACTTTGATAGGCAAGCACCAAGTGACCATTCTACCAAAGTTTGGTTCCAAGTGAGCAAATAATTTTAGACAGATGTTTTTAATGAATTTCCCATACAGTCCTCTGTTAAAAGCTAGTTCGGCTATGGCATGATGGTGTATAAGTTCCGTTTAGGCAACCATTTTGGTTGGCAGATAGGGTCATCAGATATATTTTTGAAAGGAACCCACCTAGTGACCATTCCACCAAAATTTGGTTTCAATTGAGTGAGTAGTTCCCGAAAAAGAAAATTTCAATGAAATTCCCATAGGGTCCTATGTTACACTAAGTTCCGCTTAGGCGGCCATCTTGGTTGGCGGGAGGGGTCATCTGATACAATTCTGAAAGGGACCCACCTAGTGACTATTCCACCAAAGTTTGGTTCCAATTGAGTGAGTAATTCCAGAAAAAAAAAATTCAATGAAATTCCCATAGGTTTCTATGTTAAACTTAGTTCCGCTGCGGCGGCTATATTGGTCGGAGGTCAGAAATGCCGGACACAATTTTGAAAGTAGACTACCCAAGCACCATTTTAGTAAAGTTTGGTTAAAATTCAAATGATAGTTTCAGAGGAGAAGATTTTCAAAATTCATCCCCCCTTTTTTCTATTTTTAGCCTGGCAGCCATATTGGTCGGGATCATCGGACACAATTTTGAAAAGGGATCACCCAAGGATCATTTCAGGAAAGTTTGGCTAGGATTGCCTTTGTAGTTTCAGAGGAGAAGATTTTTAAAATTTCATCCCCCCTTTTTTCTATTTTTAGCCTGGCGGCCATCTTGGTTTAAGGGCGGGGTCATCGGACACAATTTTGGAAGAGGACCATCCAAGGAACATCCCACCAAAGTTTCATAAAAATTGGCTGAACAGTTTCAGAGGAGAAGATTTTTTTGTAATTGTGGACAAACGGACGGACGGACGGACGGACGACGGACGACGGACGACAGACGACAGACGCCAAGTGATGGCAAAAGCTCACATGGCCTTTTAGGCCAGGTGAGCTAACTAGGCACTTTGGGATAGCCGGCAGTTTAGCGGACATCACACCTAGATCAATTTTTCTAAATTACGTTTTGTCTTATTCTTCACAAGATTATGGTCTTGGAGTTAGTAGTCTACCTGTATTTGGTTTTATTGGTATGTTTATTATACTATAGGGAAACAGGATAGAAAAATGGGAGTTTTGGGTTATCAGAAACCTGTTCAACCCTACCGCTGTCCTGAGTTCCTATCGTTCTCAACGTTTGTTTTTTTTTTTATTGTTTTTGTGCGGTTTTCTGGTGGAATGTGGCATGCAATTGTAGTTTTCGGCCATTGCTGGTGTTATCTGTTATCTTTGCCATATCAATTTATGATAACTGTGTATCATATGACTATATTTTGAGATTATTCTGTTATTTGAATTATAACATAATCCCCCAAATTTCATTTGTAGGAGAAGGTTTTTGGATTTGTTTGGGAAAATTTCGGTATTTTTTAAAAATCTCACTGGTTCTTCTTGTACATTTATATAACATTTGTAGATGGCTTAAACATAGCTGAGAACAAGTGAATTGCAAATTTCCTGATAAGAAGTCCATATCTGATAGATATAGCAAATTTGTTGCGAATTATAGAAATCTCTGAATGGTTAAAAAAATCCCATTTTTCACAAATATTGGCCAATATCATAAATTTATTATTTCTGTGGAAGTTAATAAAATTCATTATTTTCTACATATGATACAAAAGCATCGGGATCTTTTGTTCATTTATATACAAAAACTTGAAATACAGGGTTGGCAAAAACCCGGATTTGATGAGTATTGCCGAGCCCAATAGGCAATACTGGGAAACCCAGGTTTTATTGGAATTTGTTGGGCAATACTGGGTAATACTGGGTAGTATGAATTGCTAGTACTTAACTTTTGTTTTACAGGGTTAAATTGTCAATAAAGAAATGTTTTATAGGTCTCCGTCAGTTCCTTTTACAGTATTAATCAAATAATGGTAAAAAATCGCCAAACCTTGTTTGAATAATTTTTGTTATGTTATGTTGCAACATTAAATGGTTGGACAATGGTTCTTCAAAAATCAGGTTGTACTACATTTGTTGCATTACATTTAAATCGTTTTTCAATGACGACGAACATGACAAATATACCAACTGGACTTGTCAGGATATGATAAAAGCATTAACTATTCTGCTTGATAATATTTTTGTTCGTTTTGGTGCTGCAGTCTATCGACAAAAATAGGTACCAACTGTGCACCTCTCATGGCAGATTATTTTCTTTATTGCTACGAGTCACAATTCATGACAAAAATTCAAAAAGACCCTTCTAAACAGCATTTAGTGGATATTTTTCAAACAATACATATAGATATTTGGACGATATTTTGGCTTTAAATAATCCTGAATTTTCTAAATTTACAGATGAAATTGATCCTGCCGAACTTACTTTAAATAAATCCAATAGTAGCAGTGATCATACTCCTTTTCTTGATCAGTACCCGTTTGTATTGTCTTCATGTTCTTTGTACTTCATTGCAAGGGCAAGGGTACTCGTCTTGATAAGTTGGAATTTTTTCTAGTTTGATTTTTAATGTGAGTCTTTTTGTGTATTTATTTTTTAGCCATTCACTATACATAGGGAGAGGGTTTGGATCCCAGAAAACGAGTTTAACCCGACCGCAATTTTTGCACATGTCCCAAACAGGAATATGTTTGTAACTGGCTTGTCCTTGTCTTCTTATGAAATTTTAGTTTCTTGATATTCGAGTTTTTGAAAGTCGTTTGTTTCCATTGATTTATTCACTTTTTACCTTTTTGGGGCCATTTAGGGCTTACTTTATGTTGTGAGGTTCCTCACTGTTTTGAAGACTATACGGTGACCCCTAGATGTTTTGTTTTGAGTCTTTTTATCCTGGATATGAAATGACGTCTCCTTGACATTTACCTCATTTACTTTCTTTTTTCATGGTTATAACCGAATGTTGTTTTTATAACAAAGCATAAAACAATTATATGTGTATTTTTCTCAAAATTATAGGTACATATACGTGATATAAGATGTCTAATTATACTGGTAAGAAACTTTCAAACAATTAAATGTTTACTTAATAATTATGACCTTTTTATGAGTGTGCTTGCTATTCTCATTTGAGATGTTTTACAGTTTAAAATTGATTTGTTAGTACACTATACATGTACAATTTCTATTAAAAAAGGAAATTGAATTTAATATCAGGATAAAAAGTACTATTCTAGTCTGTTTTAGATGAGGAAACATATATATTTAAAAAGGGATCAAATTCTATCACAGTTTTAACTATTTTGTGTAAAAATAAGCTAAAAAATCATGTTATCCAGTATATCCCAGTATTATCCATTTCAAAGAGTATTGCCCAGCCTGGGAAAAACAGTTTTTCACGCATTGGAAAACCCGGGTGGTCAATAATTTGCCAACCCTGTCGAAATAATTTGGAATTATGGTAGTTTTGGGGTGGGGTGATATTTCCTTCATAATCAATTACACTGGATCTTTCTTCTACATTGATTTAGTGTTTTATCATAGCAAATACATAACTTAAAATAATTACATGATTAATGTCAGATATATATTGTGTACTTGTTCATGTGAGAATTTCTCATATGAATGCACTAACAAATTCAACCTTTTGCTTCCTTGTTTAGTAAAAATTAAACTATTTTACCGGCCATCTGCATATATATAACCCACATCTCCCGATTTTGCTGCAAAGTTTTCTTCAATCAACCCGATGAGTTTCCTGTGATAGTTTATATGATGTATTGTCTATTGGTCCCTTTGTCGGGCAAATGATGACAGTGTTTGTAAGAGTACTTTGCTCGATGTTATGCTTGTTGACATCCCCGTATCCATGACAAAAAAAGATACATGGATGAAGCGTTGTTCACCTTTTAGCAAAGTGAAATCCGATCAAACCGGTGCTTGGGGCTGTCTTGAACTTACTATGACGTAGGGGTGTCTGGTCTTTGTTGAAGGTCTCGTGGTGACTTCACGAACAACAATGAAAGCGTTTTTACATTTGCGTGATCTTACCATATATTTAAAGGAATTATGTCCCATGTAATATTTTATGAAAGGATATGGAGTAAATGAACTTGAGACCATAACACATATATTAACTCCAACTGCAAGAATTTTAATGAGCTGTTTGGTCATGAGCATTTATTCAATATCCCGATATTTGTTCATTTTCCAGGTTAAAGAATATTTGTCGATTTAACTTTGAAATTTGAAAAAAATACATACCTATCTCGCTTTTCATGGTTTTCTGAAACAAATTCAAACGAACTATTAATGATATTAACAAAGAATCTGATATGTTTATGTAGATGTAAGAACTTTGGAGGTTAAATGGAACATTTCGATATATTTGTGATATTATTTTTTTTATTGGCACTCACGAAATGTCTAATACCCTTGATCTAAATAACTGTAAATCTACGTGAATCATTTCATGCTCATCCTTCTCGAGCACCTGCTTATACCCCCAGATTTTGTGAGAACAAGGGATCTTTGAGCCACTGCTCACTAGGTATACCAACACTTTCAACTTCAAGTATTTAATGACCTGACTAAGTTGGTAATCAAAATGTAGTCCCCAACAAGTCTTGAAATGCATACGACAATATGGCAGGACTATACAAAGCTTCTGATAAAATCCAAGTTTGTATCTTTGCTTATTCAAGAAAAAAGATTGACAATAGTAGTGATGGACATAAGGAATAATGAAAAAAAAATGATCAAGTCAGTAAACAGGAAGTTTATACTTACAGGCCTGAAAATGTATCCCACAATATGGTATGACTATGCATGGCCTCTGACAAACATTCAAGTTTGTATAATTTGCTATTGTAGAGAAAAGGTTGACGAAAGTTGGGACAGACGGACATACGGACGGAATGTTGAAAGATAGACAAGAGAAAAGCTTGACAATAGTAGTGATGGAGAGAAGGAATAGTGAAAAATTGACCAAGTCAGTAAGCAAAAAGTTGTAATCTAACAGGTCTGAAAATTAATCCCACAGTATGACATGACATAAAAGCTTCTGCAAAAATTTCAAGTTTTTATCACTTAACAATTGCAGAAAAAAGCTTGACGGACAGATTGACGAAATGTCGAAATGTTGAAAAGTTTACGTCGGTAAACAAGCAGTAGTATTCCCACAGGTCTGAAAATGCATCTCACAAAATTACATGACTCTACAAAATACAAAAAATAGCGAAGTTGCATAAAAACAGTAAATTTCATTATGCTGTACACGTGTTCCAAGGAGTAACCTCTCATAAGCAGCATTAAAATCAAATATTATGGAAAGCCATAATCCGAAAGTACTTCTGACAAAATTCTATCATTCACCATTGAAGAGAAAAGCTTGATGAAAGTTGAGACGACAGAACAACGAACCAACGGCAGTAGAATACCGAAGGAACAAAGCACAAGATTACACAAATCAAAGTCCAGAGACAAGGCAAAAGCAAGAACACCAGAAGACGGAAGACCAAAGACACCGCATGCCCACAAAACACACGAACGTTACATATACAACACAAAAAACTAAAGCTCTAACAGTGTGAACTCTCAATAAACAAGAGTGACATCAGGTGCCCCGGAAGGGTAAGCATGTCCTGCTCTGTGCACAGCACCCGTCACACTGTCAGTGGGTCAATCAAGGGTAAAGTCGAAACCGGTAATGTCAAATCAGGTAAGACGCGAATCTAGCTGAAAATGTCAGTTTTTATTTGTGACACTGACATTTCATATCTATCTATGATGTCGTTGTGACGGCCATAGAATTTCTGAAGGGACGAAAGTAACAAAGGCTGTACATATCCCTGACTCAGCAGTTTTTGTGACAGTGCTTTTGCTCTTTCCACTGTATGTACTGCACGCTCTACAGTAACGAATTAATTGTGAAATATATAAATGTGAAATTAATTAATTAATTTAATTAATTGTGAAATATATAAATGACCTAATGACGGACATGGGTAAAGTAAGTGAGAACCAAACCGTCAATCTAAAACATTATACAACAACCGTATACAGTATACTTACATTGCTAGAACTTAAGTTTTGTGGTGGCAATCTTTTTCCATTTTTTCACTTGTTTTGTCTTTGGGGAATTTTCCTAATTGGTACTGAGTAGAGGAAACATTAAGTCAGCTTTTAAAAGGAAAGATATGTTGTCATCTTGGAAACACATATCCCATAGCGGTCTACAAGATGGTGATGTCGACCTTTAAATTGTGGAGGGATGACTTCAAGTCTTGGGTAACATACCCTTGATTAAGTTACCTATTTGTGAGCAACCGGTCTCTATCAAGGAAGTCACTGTTTCGACCACATGAACTTGAATAGCAAATAGACTGGGAGATGTAAACTCCGTATGCCGGCGCTGTTGGCGTGTTGCTAGAAAAGGGAAGTTGACTTTCGGAAAAGAGAAGTCATCGCGTCTGTCGTACAGCCTAGTTTGAAGTCTACCTCTGCTGTCAATTTCAACGTGAAGGTCAAGGAATGCGGCCGATGTGAAAGGGACTGTAGTTAATGTAAACGTCAGTTGCCGTTGTTTTATTTTTTTTTTTTTTTTTTTGCATTTTCCCTTCTTGCTATAGTATAAGTCTGCCGATCTATTAACATAATTATGCTTTTTCAGTGTCCTGCTAGTATAATAGTTACCTGTTGTTAGGTTGATGTCTGTACTTTGATCTTGATCCTGGAAAATTTAAGGTAAAGTTGAAAGATACATCCTTGTGACATCATTAAGAACATCATATGGAATGTTATGGATAACATTATATATACTCAACAAAAAAGTTAAGGTTAACAGTTTTCCATTTCAATTCCAAATGTACTAAGTTTTATAACACAGTTTAATAAACTAAATCATACACTACACAGTCAGTCTTAGAACATCATTTCTGCTGTTTTTGAAATTATAAGATTAAAAAATATTTTGTAGACGACCCTTCGACAATATGTCTATCTTCAGAGAAATCAAATCAAAGAAGTAATTTACAGCTAGATTTGCAATTACAAGCCATAGCTGATGTCGCCCCTGACAGCCAATTCGATGATTCCAGCTTGTTTGCAGCATCAAAATCTACCTAGAAATTAAACTTCGTTGAAATCGGACAATGTTGAAATTTTTACGTATTTCGGTGGCCATCGTGGAAACGGCAGCTATGTTGTAAAAAAAAATTCCTTGCATACCCTGCTCCACTCCAGATAGTGATCCAACTTTGTATCAAATATGAATGAATTCCATTGAAGCATGATTGAGAAAATTTCAATTTTTGTTAAAATTGGACGATTTTCGAATTTTTCGCTTTTTGGTAGTCATCTTGAAAATGGCGGCAACTTTGAAAAAAAATTATTTGCATGTACCCCTCCAGATAGTGTTCCAACTTTGTACCAAATATGAATTATTTCTGTCCAGGCATCATTGAGATATAGGCCGGACAAAAAGAGGTGGAAGAAAGAAAGAAAGCGTAATAATAACAAAGAAACAGACAAAAAACAATGTGTCGTCACGACTACGTCTTGGGCGACATAATAATTCTTTGCACGACAAGGTCTCATATTAACCATTTCTTAACTATGTAAAAAGTCGAAAATTACTAGAGTTAAAAAAAAACATAAAACAATAACCGAACATACCTTTTTGTCTTGCATTAACCAGGGGCCATAAACTTCTACACTCTTATGAGGTTTATGATGTTTATCACAAAAATATTCCAGCATGTTCATAGCTTTCAAAGGATTTATTTTTCCAATCGGCAAGTAGTAATGACCTTCGAAGCATTGCAGGTTAACAGTATACTCGATACGAATTCTATATCTTTGCTTAATATCTTTAACTATATCCAATAATTCTTCTCGTAATTGAATACATTTCTGTTGACTTGGGGTAGACCAGTGCCATATCTGCATTGCAATAGTATATGAGGAAGCACACAGAGCAATATTCTGACAACCAAATTTGGTCGTCAAATTAAAGATACCTACTCCACGGTATAATGCAGGCGTCTTGTCCTTTACCATTAGAAGAGGGTACCTCCTGACGAATGTTATTAAGACATGATTGAAGAATCCGAGAGGTAAAAATTTGAAATCTATGCAAAACCATGAGCTCCTTTTGCATTCGTTTTGTGACAGATTAAGCAACTTACAGATGTCTTCAAATGATGCAGCGTTTATCATACAAGGCATGTAATAATGGTCTAAATTTGGTAAGCGTACTAATATGTCAAATTTTTCCATAACTTCAATCAGATATTTTTTGTGCTTAAGAAAATCTGGTACTTTCTGAAATAATTCTGTTATAAGTTCTTCTGATATTTTACCTATTTGACGCAGCTCTGTTAAATTGATAAGTTTGCTTTGAAATTGTTCTGGAGCAACTAGGCACCGGAACGCATCTACAAGCCAACTAGGATTTATGATTATATATTCTCTTATCTCGTCAAAAAATATGATGTTACCTATTTCGTGTTCATATCTGAGAAAAGCGTCCAGTTCTGCATTAGATTCTTCGACAGGCAATGCGCATTCATTAGCAAAAGAGCGAATTATGTCATAAGACACGACATTTTCATTCACATCCAGTACTTTTTTTTCTAGGAGAATCCAGCGTGTAGGTAAATGCTCACCCCATTTGGGCATTTCTTGTGCAACGTGGAAGATTTTCTCCCGTAGCTCAACAAACGTTGAAAGAGATTTATCAGAATATTTGTTTGAAACGTACAATCTTTCTTGAAGGTGCTGGCGCTTTATATCATCTCCAAGCATGTAATCGAGTTGGCTCTCAAATTTATGAACGTGTGTCTTCCTAACTGCAACATCCTTCAAATATATAACCAATATATAATAATCGTCTAAGGGGCCCGACAAACCTGGACACTTTACTGAAAACTCTGGATAAGCATTTTTTTTTTGCTTATACGAGCCCTTAAAATTAATTTTATATTCGTCTAAGGAAAGGGGCAAACAGAGCGCCAGAAGTGAGAAATGCGGAACTTGTATGCTAATGTAAGATTGACAATCAAAGTTAAAACATAGAAAACTTCCCTGATTTGAATAAACAATCATTTGAATTTGGATACTGCATATAGCTTTTTCGGCAACTGATGCCTCGTCAGTGCAGTTTTTATCTAAACCTTTGGAAAATAATGATAGGAATTTAACTTATTAACACATCAAGTGATCAGGTGAAAATGACAATCGTTCACCTATACAATTAATCTAAGTAAAATCAGTATGTCGCACCTTGTACAACACAGGTTAGGCAGATTGAATAAATGACCTTAACTTTAGTAATAAAAATCAACTCTCAGCTGTAAGGTCGCGGTAGGCCCGTGGTTTAGAGGTCCGCACAGAGAGACTGGGGTTGCTAGTTCGAATCCCATACAGGGCATTGACAAAAATGCCAAAGTTACATATTAGATATCCTTTCCTTGACTTGACTTGAACTGAAATGAAATAAAATAAAATACGACACGTAAAGTTTTTATAAATGATCAAAGCTACAGTAATATGGAACTGTTATTTGTTTTAGATATGAGAGTCAATGAATACATCGGCAAACGAATACCGAAGCAAGAATGAGGAAAGGGGAAATTCCAAAATCATGAATCCAAAATCACGGAATAATCGATGTTTGTCAATCCAAAAAAGTTAAAATTTGATGTTATGTTTTTTTTTCAGTCCGAGAATCCTCAAAACTTGGCCAGGTGTAGTAAGCGCCATTCTTTAAAGTAGAAGAATGCCAAATATATATAGAAAAGAAATGTATCAACAGACAACACAAGGTATAGAAATGCATTGAATGGTATGAATTTTGACATTTGACATAAGCGATTATTTGTTACTCGAAAAAAATGTTGCATATGAAATCTCCGGTTAATAAAATTGGTATATTGGTGTCTAAAAATAGCAACATCAACAACCTTGTTTAATTAGAATGTCGGATCTGCCAACAGAAGGCTGATCCAATTAAATAAAAACAGGAATACTATTTTTAGCTTTCTATGTCATAAAGAACGACAATATCTATGTTTCAATTTTCATTGTTAGTGTAATGGTACCAACAAAAATATTTTTATTCCACATGCAAACACGCGCGTAGAGAATTTATAATCCAGCCTGATGAAGCCTGTGGAAAGGCGAAAATTTGCTGTCAATTTAACATCAATTTGCATTTTAGTGTCGTTATAATTATTTTATA
>MJUU01015280.1:0-68409 GCA_002080025.1 Modiolus philippinarum | reverse complement strand
TATATATCGCTTCTTAGCTGAGTTTTGGGAATTATCGATTGACCAAAAATAAAAAACAAAACAATATATGAAGTCTAAAAATAGCAACAAACTTCGAAATCTTATATTTTCTTCGGGATAACCATGTACTAGTTATGCAGGTCTTGAACAATTATTAATAAGCGTCTAAGCCAAGGACCAACTGAGTTAAAGTTTAAGGATATAATATTATCGAGATAATCTTTCCACTGGGGAATTTGACCATCACAATTTGAGTGACATGCAAAATTGCATTTCATTTTTAATGTTGCAGATAGTCCCATTTCGATGTCACAACAGTGTTGGTTCGAATCCTGCATATGGTACTACCAATGTGCAAATCTAACAATGTTGGGCTGATTTTCAGACGTAAATATAAAGTAATTCATCAAGCCCAGTATAATGTATTGTGATATTATCCATTGGCCAGGTATAGTGTGAAGAGTTGTAACATAGTTATATAGTTGTCTGAAGTATGTGAAAAATCTTCATTCTATACATGTCCAATGGATTATATCGTGAGACATTATACTGGGCTTGATAAATTATTTTATATTAACGTCTGAAAATCAGCCCAACATTGTTAGATCTGCACACTGGTAGTTACCTCTCCGGGATTCGAGCCATCACTGTTGTGACATCTACGTCCAGCGCCTACCTAGGCTATATACGGAAATTTATAGGCATAACATGGAGGATGGTTGTAAATTCCTGGCAATTTTCATATTACATTAAAACGGTAGTATTTAAGATACACATTTTTGAATCAATTGATTACTGAATTTTGATTAAAAGCGACATTTTCCGTGAAATTTCTGTTTGAATCCAAAATTAAGAAATAATCCCTGGAAATTTGAATATATACCGTTTTTTACAGTGGGTTCGCCCTTACTGCCCTTGATGTAAAATTATTTTACAATGAAAAACAACGAGGGGCTATGTTAAGACAAAAAGGACCACACGTTATAAAAACGGTATTAATTTAGATTATAATTTAACAAATTCAACAGAGTAAGTAAAGCACTCTTAGGTGTAAACAAATAATGGCCACCCCTAATGTTGAAACGACAAGGAAGATGGAAATCAATTTCGAAATGTTAACAAAAGCAACAACTAAAAAGTAAGCTATCCCTAATATTTTGCAAAATAAAGACAAAAACAGAGAAACAAAATTCGCAATACAAACGCCACAAAAATAAAGTACACACAATGTAGTATCAGAAGGTGCTTTTGAAAGGAAGCCATGATCTGCACCTCAAGTCTCATCCGTTACACAAAAATCCGATGTAATGTCAAATTTTATATGTGTTAATCCAGCAAAGGAAAGGAAAAAAGTACTGGTAAAAAACTTTAAAGCGTTTCAACTACAACTTTTGTTAAAATTAAACACTGAAAACGATCTCATTCTTTTTAATACAAAGCGGATACTGAACCCTGAAAACAATCCAATTCTTTTCATCAGAAATTGAATACTGAACTTTTAAAACAATCCAATGTTTTTATCAAAAATGGATATTGAATACATTGGCAAATGAATACCGAAGCAAGAACGAGGAAAGGGAAAATTCTAAAATCATGAATCCAAAATCACGGCAATTCACAGAAAACACGAATTGAGACAGTATGACAAAAAAACCAGATAAACAAAAATGAACAAGAACGCCACAAAACTAAACCACTAGCAGTGTGAACCCCTATAAAACTGAGGTATCATCATGCGCTGCGGTAGGGTAAGCATGATCTGCTCCACGCGTGGCATGCGTGAAATCAATAAACAATCTAAATTTTTTATCATCAATTGTGTACTGAACTCTGAAAAGAATCCAATTCTTTCTATCAGAAATTGAATACTGAACTTTTAAAACAATCCAATTTATATGACAAAGGTGGATACTGAAGTCAGAAAACAATCCATTTTTTTCAGAAAGTGTATACTGAACTCTTAAAACAATCCTATTCTTTTTATCATAAAGTGTATACTGAACTCTGAAATAATCCAATTCTTTTCATCAGAAACTGGTGGACTGTTAGTCCCCGAAGGTATTCACCAACCCAGTAGCCAGTACTTCGGTTCTGGCCCGAAAACCGATTTATTTGAAAACTTGCAATGTCTAAATTTGAGAAGATTTTGTTCAAAACTAAGGAGTATATCCCTCTTGCATAGCTCTGTCCCTAGCTGATTTTGGCTTTTCTATGTAGATCTTATTGGTATTTTTTTCTCTATCAGGTTTTACACATATTTCGGTTTATGGATTTCCATATGTTTGATTTTATCTGCACTGAAGAGACATTGGTTATCGAAATGTGCATATACATACACTGAATTCACAGTTACTTCAATCGGTTTTCTGCTATTTAGTAAAGTCTTGCCTTAATTTGTTGAAATTATGTAACAGATAAAGGCAATGAAAAAATAACATGTGGGTGGTTCTCCATTATAACACTTGTAGATACATGTATTTGTTCAAAAGACATCATGATACCTCCAAGATACCTATACCTTAAAGATAAATAAGTCCTGATATTTGAAACTTATACAAAACTTAATCTTCAATCACAAACGGGTTTTGAAGGAAGTCCAAATTGATGAATTTAAATCACAGCCACCTGAGTGCTCTCGTCTATTATCCAACTTACGTATATTCTTTATGTCATGTAAATCACTACCCATCATTTAGTAATTTAAACTAGCATATTAACTCTACATTTTATGCAATGATATCTAAAAATAATGAAAAATATATAAAACACAGATTTTGTTCAAGGCAGGTAATTTAAAGCACAGATTCAGCAATTTTATTGATTTTTGCCTATTTTATTCTGAAATAAATACAACGGTAGATTTTTCTAAAATTTTAGTATATCTTATATAAACTAATTTCCTTTCATATCTTTGTTTTTGGTGAAAATTAAACGACTCGATTTTTTAAAAGAAGTGTTTAATAGAGATGAAAATAGGGTAAACCTTCAGTCTATATGGCTCAAATCACCAACTTAACGTATTTTAGTTCAAACTATTGAAATTTGTTATTTTATTTCATTCCTACGTCCACGCTTGTTTATACTACATAATGTTGCATTTGGGATATTTTTATATCAAAAACAATTAGAGCCTATTTTATACACTAATTCAAATCCTAAACGGACCAATTAATATGAGGAAACATGCTATCTTTGATGACCACTACAAACAAACAGAGCGGTCAAAACTGTTGAAAGATTAAAAGGACATCTTAAGTTTAGATACTGTAAATATCTAAAAAAAAATGATCGAGTCGAAAATTTTAAGCCTACCAATGTCTACCCCTTTAAGTGTTGTTATACCACAATCACAAAACAGTACACCATAAACCAAATACATGTAAACAGCGGCGCCAAGTCGCAAGATACGCCAGTCGTCATACTTCAAAACTTTAAGTGATTTAGGTAAAGGGTTCTCAATTCAGAAGCACCTATTACTGACCAATTAAGCTTGATATCTCTTTAAGAAATTAATCTGCAAAGTTTGAAGTGATCTGATCAAAGTACTTTTCAGTTAGAGCGCAGCATGTAAAAATTGCCTTTAAGATTTATGAACAAAGTCCCATAACTCTTAAAATCGAAATTTCACAAAAAGGTATACAGATCGCGAGGCCATCATATCCAATACCTCTGCAAAGTTTGAAGTGAATTTGCCAAAGGGTTGTTAAGTTAGAGCGTGACATGTAAAAAATTGCCTTAAAATTGACTAATAAAGTCCCATAAATCTTGCAAGAGAAAACGAAATTTCACGAAAGAATATACAGATCTTTCGGCCAAAAGTCACATAACTCTTCAAAAAACGAAATTTCATGAAAAAGTCCACAGATCGTGAGGCCATCATACCTAATACCTCTACAAAGTGTGAGGTGAATTGGCCAAATGGTTATCAAGTTAGAGCACGACATATGAAACGGACGGACAATCGGACATCGGTATACCATAATACGTCCGTCATTAGACGTGCGTATAAAAACTGACTGTCCTTACCAGCAGCAGTCATTTTTCGACTGTCAGCGACTGCCAAAGACAAAAAAAATACTGTGAAAAATACTGCATTTGTTTGTTAGAAATTTCCATTGACACTGACAGTTGTTAGAATTTGTCTTCACATGACTGTGTTGGACTGTAGGTGATTTTGACAGACGATCTCAGACTTTCTGAAACTTTACCTGGACTATCAATGTCTGTCGTCATCACTGACAGTCGTTGAAAAACACTTTAAACTCTCATCTCAGTCTAACAGTGACTGTCGACATAACAAACAGAAACTGACAAACATTTTAAACTATTATATAGACTAACAATGACTGGAAAATAAAGAGTGCTGGGCGGCAGTTAGTGTAAACATGAATAAACAAACGAGTTAAAATTCTTGTCTGCGATAAAAGGTAAAACAAAAAATATATACACATATCAAAACGTAAAAAAGATTAAAAAGATTAACAAACAAGCAGACAGAGGTAGGGATTGGCCAAGATCATCGACATTGATGTCTTCAAGGGGCCGTGAAAGAAAACAAAAATGGCTGAGAAGTGAAATGCTACGTCACAAGTGGAATACAGGTAAAATAAATGTGATGTTTATAGTATAGAGTAATTGTTTATAGGTAAAATAAATTTGACGTTAATTGTTAGGAGCCCAATAGTTGAAGAAATCCAAATGGGTAGGAGAAGGAAATTTAGCCCTCAACACGAAACAAAAATTAATCAAAAGAAAATATATATCAAAAACGGATTGAAATAACAAATATAATGTAAAAATAAATAAAATTGAGGGTACCAGTCCAAGGATAATACATCAAACACTAGTTTTTATATTTATACCTTTGGGGTTTTGGGTACCCAGAGTGAATATAATTTGTTGTTCTAACTGTTCTCGCTGTTGTCGTGAACTGTCAACCTGAGTAAGGACTGTCACGCTCATGTCTTCCATGGAATGTTGGCGAAACCTGAAATGGTTACCGACGGGTGTGTCTTTGTGAGCTGTTACGGATCGAAGATGCTCAGCAAAGCGATCACCCAGTCTGCGGCAAGTCTCACCAACATATATTTTGTGACACCGTCTACATACTATGGCATATATCACATTCTTGGTTATACAAGTATAACCAGAACTGATTCTGTAAGAACTATCAGGACCCTTGATGAATTCAGTTTCAATAGTTAAGGGACCAGTTCGACAGATCAGTAGAATTGTTGTTACTGGTCTGGTCTGGCCAGATTTTGCCGGACACTAAGTGATCTCTTAAACTTTTGCCTTTGCGATAGGCTGTAATTGGCAAAGATGGAAATATTTCAGCCATCAGTGGATCATCTTGTATAATTCTTTTGAAATTCTGTATTAATATTTTCTGTATAGCGACATTGTGAGGATGGTAAGTTAGAACTAAAGGTATTCCTTCGCTGTTTTCTTTTTTCTTTTTTGTCATTGCCTTTCTGCGAGGAATTGTAGTAACAGAGTCAACAGTCCTGGAAATCACTTCCATTAGATATCCTCTCCTATTGAAGAATTCAGACATCAGGGCACACTGTGATTCGAAGTCCTTTTCATCACTGCAAATACGTCTGAGCCGCATGAATTGAGATTTAGGGATAGCTTCTTTGCAATTTGAAGGATGACAGGAAAAATAGTCCAAATAAGAGTGTGCATCAGTTGGTTTGTAAAAAACTGATGTCGATAGTACGTTTTCATGAATCATACATTGAATGTCAAGAAAGGAGAGTTTAGATTCACTGATGTCGAAAGTGTACTTGATAGCAATGACTGTAATTGTCTGTTTCAGCCATAGACAAAAATTTCTGCTGGTTTGATATTAAATTTCATTATATTTTTATAAACACAAGCAAGTTGTTACAGTTGTCTTTTCCAATTATTAGCGAATTTTACTGATACAACTCAGAAATTCTATTCCCAAGATAAGAATTAGAATTTGCGACAATAATGATATGTTCTTTTCCTCATTTATCTTGCCAAAACAATATAGACACATTATACATATAGGTTGCAAAAAGTTAATGATAAATTCAACATGGGACGAATAATGCGTAAGTCCCTTATTAAACCAAGCACAACTTCATCCCTCGTCTCTACTTTCCCCACACTATGTAATTTTTTCAATAATTAATTAAACCAAGGAAGCTTATTTAATTATGTGTCGCTGGTTGTTTCGAATATACCTGGTTCTATAAATCCTATGAAATTATCATTAGTAAAGGAAATTAAATTATTTTAAAATATCATCTTTAAACGATGTTTTTTTTCTCGAAAAAATGTACTTTGATGAATTTCTGGTCGTAAATCATGTTTTATAGGTTTCTAGCTCATATATGTATGTCGATACCCTTTAATTGTACTGTTTACTTTAGATAATTCATAATTCAAAGATATATTGGAAAGAAATGCAAAAAACATACAAAAAATTGGTGTGCAATATACAATAAGCAATGAAGGGATATTGAGTAAAAGCAAATGAGACAAAATCTCCATTAATACGTGAGAGAAACAAGCAATGGAACCATTTAGTGCCTGTGGGTCAGTTGTTTTTCAAATAACAATTGAAACTTTTTTTGAGTGGCGTATATATCTCTGGCTTAGGGGCATTTCGTCATGCAAAGATAATTTGATTATACAAATGTATTATTTGATAAAAATTGAGACTGATTTATGTATATTCTTAAAATCAGAAAGCACGTTATTATATTATTTCTTTTGAAAACAAAAGCATGTCGAATAGGTAACAGTAAAAACTCAAACTGCCCGGAATTTGTATCAGTCAAGAGCTTGAAAACATAAGAAATGCTGTGCCTATATACAATACGCCTTTTCGACCAGATGACCAGATATTAAACAAAATATACACAAATAACAAAACACATGTCATTTAAATCGTTTTTATTGTTATAGGGTCTGTAAGTCTCGTTCAATTTTGGAACTTCCGGGCACATAATTTGTACCCGGAAATTACATTTTTAACAACAACATATGACGTTTCAAACACAAAATTAGGACGTCATAATGCTGCAACGTCATATTTTGGCGGGAAACGTTTTCAAATTGCAATTTTATCGTGATTTCTCGGTGTCACATGACTTACAGACCCTATTGTTGTCCTTCGACACGTGAAAACTTGAGGTGTATACAGTTTAGAGTAAGTCAAACAGGGACTGCTGCAACGATTAAAGCAGTTTGCTATTCAAAGATGGTGAATGTTTGGTATATCAGCAAATACCCTTAAAAGTCAAAAATCACATACAGGACTTCTATGTAAATTTTCTGTTACCGAGAAGACCCTTTAGTACAAAAAAAAATCATTCAACACTCGAAGGGGATGTATGATGAAAAAATATAAGCGTTGTTCAATTTACTGAATCTTTCCATTTGTTTGTAGGGATTTATGCCCATTTCCCCACATATATTTCCTCCATATCCCTTCAATTCGTTATTTTTATGATGAGCAAAAGGATAAATAATTTTGTAATGCTACTCGGATGAAAATTAAAACAAGAGCTGGCGCCGAATGGCAGCCTGATATACCCCGCTCATTGAACCCTTAATTATGTGGCAAGTGCTAATTTAATTGTATAGGGACACAATAAAGGTGCGGACACAGTGCAAGTGTGGACACAATACAAGTATAAACACAATGATATATCCTTGTTACTAACATGTTCAAAGATAACTGCCTGCACAACAATTGAATCTGTCTTACATTTTCAAAAGAAATTGTGACGAAAAATTCCATATATTGTACAACAATGAAAAACAATGACATCTCGGCAAACATGAAGTGCTTATCAAAAACCTTGAAATCGGAATACACGACAGATTTGACCATAAGGAAGCTCTGTGCAAAACAACAATTGAAATACAATTACAGTTTCAGAAAAAAAATGTAACGAAAAATGCCATATGTTGTACAACAATGAGGAACTATGACATATAGGCAAACAGGAACTGCTTATGATGGAACCTTGAAATCCGAATACACAAAAATTTGACCATAAAGAAGGTCTGTGCAAAACAACATTTGAATCCCACTTACTGTTTCAGAAAAATTGTGACGAAAAATTCAATATACATGAATTGTACAACAATGAAAAACAATGATGTCTCAGCAAACAGAACGTGCTAATGAATTAACCTTGAGATTGGAATACACGATAGATTGGACCATAAGGAAGCTCTGCGGAAAACAACAATGAAACCCCACTTACAGTTTCAGAAAAAAATGTGAATAAAAATTCCATATATTGTATAACAATGAAAAACAATGATATCTCGTCAAACACGAAGTGCTTATGGTGTAACCTTGACATTTGAATACACGATAGATTTGACCATAACGAAGCTCTGTTTAAAGCAACAACTGAATCCAACTTACAGTTTCAGAAAAAAAAATTGTGACGAAAAATTCCATATTTTGTACAACAATGAAAAACAATGACGTCTCTGCAAACAGGAAATGCTTATAGCGTAACCATGAAATTGAAATACACGTCATATTGGACTATAAGGAAGCTCTGTGCAAAATAACAATTGAATCCCACTAACAGTTTCAGAAGAAATTGTGACAAAAATAAACATATTGTGCAACAACGAAAAACAATGATGTCATGGCAAACAGGAAGTGCTTATGGGTAACCTTGAAATTGGAATACACGATAGATAAGACCATAAGAAAGTTCTGTGCAAAACAACAACTGGATCCCACTTACAGTTTCAGAACAAATTGTGACGAAAAATTCCATATATTGTTCAACAATGAAAAACAATGACGTCTCGGCAAACAGGAAGTGCTTATGGCGTAGTCTTGAAATCGGAATACACGATAGATTGGACCATAAAAACTCTGTGCATAAAAACAATTGAATCCCATTTACAGTTTCGGAAAAAATTGTGACGAAAAATTCCATATGCTGTACAACAGGAAGCAAACAGGAAGTACTTATGCAGTAACCTTAAAATCTTCATATACACATTAGACCATCATGAGAAAGCTTTTGCCAAAATATGATTTCATTCTGTAAAGTAGTTGCTGAGAAATGTGTGGTTACGGACGGATAAGCGAACGAACGGACGAACGAACGAACGAACGGAGGTAAACCAATATACCCCCACTACTTTGTAGCGGGGTGTATAAAAATATACTTAAGGTAGATAGACACCCTTATGCTGCGCAATTCAATCGCGCATTAGAAAAATTAGAAAAATAAAGAGTCGGATACGGGGTAGGTTTGATTTTCGGGCCGGAACAGTAATTTGACGGCTTTTCCTTTGTGACGTCATAATTGAATGACAGATGTGAAACGTCATATTTCGTTTACTTTGCCGCGAATTGACTCCCCTTTCCCGTAAATAGTGTTTAATCCGGAAACTTTGTAAAATATCTCTGTTAACAGCATGGTGACATATACATTATTTTATTGTAACCAATAAATCACATCATAAACTATCTGTTCACAAAAAAAACATCAAATTCTCATGGATAAAAAGTTCATTTCTATTTAGCATTGCCTTTCCACATTTCCCCCGTGCATTCTATGTAAATTTATGTGAAAAATGGCTAAAATGAGCAAACTTTGATCTCAATTCTAGAAAAAGCAAACAAGGTGATCCATACTTTTTATTACAGATTTCGGGTAAGTAGGGGTGGTTCTTCAATTGTGCCCACTTACAACAAAATATCATGGATATGAATATTACTGTTTATCTACCTTAAAACATGTCATTTTGCAAATGTTTCTAGTATGGTATACTGTAAGGGTATTCAATCTTACGTATTTTTAACGACGTGTATCGGCATTAATTTATTTAAAACGTCAAACATACAGTTCTAAACCTGATTACTGGTATTGAGCTTTTAATTAAATGCCTTTGCATTGGAGGATCCTGTTGGGGAGAGATGTGGTATTTCCTTTATTCGCGTAGATTTTAGGCAAAATTCGATTAAAACTAGCAAAAATCGACTTCAGTTCACCATTTTATGGAACCCCATTTGATTCCCCCCTTTCCAAAGGCTAATCCGCGATTTCCTTCAACTACAAAGAGTCCTAGCTATCTTGAAAGTTCCGTATTGCAATATTTGAAAAAGTGACAATTTTCGATTTTTTAATGCCGTTCTACATCTGCTAAATTTAGGACTTTATTTAAAATAAGTTACAAAAATTCATGAAAACTGTAAACACACACCATAAAAAACCATATATAATAAAGCTATCTGTTATATAGACAACTAACTTGTAATTAATTTTCAAGGCCATGTAAAGACTAACAAAAGACCTACCATTGTCCGCATGTAGTAATCGGTAATATAAAGAATGCCACAAAGCAAAGCTTACTGCACGTCATTGATATTTCTGTTGTACTTGAGTGAACATAAAAAAGGAACAGTTCAAGAAGAATGTAAAATAATACATCTACGCAACATCACATATATGTATGGAAAAAACTCACGACAAATGGCATAGCGACACAAGGATAACAAAAGTAGGTGCCTCAGATAGAAACTTGCCAAAATTTTATCATCCCCCTTTTTTATGCCCCCGCGACGAAAAGTCGGGGGCATATTGTTTTACCCTTGTCCGTCCGTCCGTCCGTTCGTTCGTCCGTCCGTACGAATGCAAAACACAACTATTCATGTTTTTGAGAAAGTTTGCAAACAAATTCCAACTACTTCAAAGGAATCTAACTTACAATAAGTAGATGTGCACACACATATCTTTTGGAATGTTCAAAATGGCCACGGTTGCCATGGAAACTGAAAAAAGGCGGGAAAATTCAAAGTGCCTCAAATTTAATGAAACTTTACAAAGAGAATGTCTAGCACCCATAGAAATGATTTTGGGTCTCAGAATTTTCAAAATGGCTGCCGTTGCCATGGAAACTGGAAAATGGCGGGAAAATTCAAAGTTCCTCAAAATGGATGAAACTTTACAAGAAGATTGCCTAGCACCCATAGAATTGATTTTTGGGTTAAGAACTTTCCTTTTATATATTTTGGAAAAGAGAAGGCATTTCATTGTGTCCATACTTGTACTGTGTCAACACATGTGTTGTGTCAACGCACAATTAAATATGCACTTGCCATATTGATTCAGGGTTCAATTAGCGGGGGCACAATTGGTTGCCATTCGGCAAAAGCTCTAGTTTCTGATCAAAATTAACCTGCAAGGTGACGATCGTTTGATTTTCGGGGGGGGGAGGCTTAGGCGATTTCGCCTTGTAAAATTATTTATTTTCATGAAGATCTCGAAACATTTTCACCAAATGTCACTTCAAATTACGTTTTTGTACTCTTGTCATTGATATATACTTTTAAATCATTTGTTGTCATGTGTCTTTTTTGGCCAAATTGATATCGACTAAACATTGTAGTCATATACCCGGTTTGATCAAAATTGTCTACCCTTTAAATTAGGAACTATTCAAAAACTGACTCAAAATCTGTACCTCCATGATGGATGCGGTGGTTTTCTCACGTTGTGAAAATGTTTGATTCAGGAAATATCGTGAACACTTGAAACTATTACGTTTTAGGAAAAATAGTTGAAAATGTTTCTATCAGGTTAGGTATTAAACAGACAACTGGTATGAAAATATTTAAATAAGAGATAAATTGGTTGTTTTGTTGACCCGGAGGACGATATTTGGCATTTATTCGACGTGAAAAAAACACAAAATTCAAATATGCTCGTGCGAGATATCGCATTATAATCATTGGATGTGCTTTCTAAAACAAATGTTAGAGTCGATTATAAGAAATAAATAAAAAAATATGCAACAAAAAGATAACTTTAAGAAAATTCGTTGTCAATGTGAATTTAGGGGAGGCAATTGTTTTTTGTTTATTATTGAAAGGGTGTGTTCGACTAGAAAATGCAACTTTGTGGTGGATACATAGTTACCAATTTAGCTGGATTCGTCTCTTTCTATGAACTTTTCAGCTGCATAGATGTTCCATGAATAAGTAACCCCCTCCGAAAAATTAACATACAAATAAAAGCAAAGGATAGAATTAGACAAGTTTAACAAAAAGAAAAAACAAAACAAAATAAAACAAAATAGATAATTAAACATAAAAACTGGTAAGCTTTCGAAGAAAGGACTAACTGAAACAACCATGAATTATACTGGAGTAAACGCCTTTTTAACGGAGTTTAAATTACCGTTTTTAAGGATTTATGAAAAAGTTGGAATGCAGAAAGTTTATTTACTTTTTTTTTATTTCACAATGACAAGGTGTTATAATTTTTGTTGGTTATTAGGGGGTGGACATATCTAACCGCAGGAAAAGGAAGAGGCACTGATAGCTAGGTGCCAGAAAATGAAAAAGAGGGGATTACTGGTATAGTAGATAGTAGGATGGGTAGGGACTCGAAGGAGAGAAGAGAAGTGTAGGAAAAAGAGGGCTTGGATTTTAGATAGACGGACTCCCGTCCACTCCCTTGTGATTATATAATATTTTTGTTTCTGTAATAACGGTCTCCATATGTCTTTGCAGATTACATTTTTAGATGCTAGTACAATTTAAAGTAACTTCTGTATTTATTCATACACTATTATAAAATCAAGAATGTGTAACATGTCAACGGGACAAATGAAATTGTGTTTACACTTGCAACATGTAGCAAATTCTGATGTTTGAATTTGTATATACTTGCCCGCAGTAACCAAATTGTCACAATAAGAAAACCAACGAACATAAAATTATTTCTAAATAATAGACAGAAACTGCGCATCAAACTCCTTTTAACGGAAATCTTGACAAGAAATCAGTTCCTGATATTTGTTTAAAGGGAGGTCGTTCTAAAACGACTCACTTTTGGCACTACCCTGCACCATAAATGCTATGGAGTAAAATTAAAGACGAAAAATGTATGATAAAACTATAACTAGGGCGTTCTTTTTATAATTAGTTTGTTATCAACTATGGGGATACTTTTAAGAATATGATGTTTCAAATATAGCTGAAAACAAATTTTTGAATAGAATTGCTGGGCGTCCATGCGTCCATTCGTTACACATTTTTGTGAGCGCTCTCATGCCTACAAGTTTTGATGGATTTTCATGAAATTAATACCACATGTTTATACCACTAATGCCTTATCAGACTCGGTCGATACTTTTGTTGGAGTTAAGGGACTTTGACCAGAATATTGACTCCGTTCTATCCAGATATTGACCTTGTAAGCGCTCTCATGGCTACAAATTTTGACGGATTTTCATGAAATTTACAAATACTTATACCACTAATACCTTCGTCAAGTTCGATTATCAGCATCGGTCGATACTTTTTGTTGGAGTTATGGGACTTTGAACACAATAATGACTCTATTTTATCCCAAAGTTGACCGTATAAGCGCTCTTATGGCTACAAATTTTGACGGATATTCATGAAATTTATACCAAATGTTAATACCACTAATATCTTGGTCAAATTCGAACATCAGTCTCGGTCGATAATGTTTGTATCCCCACACATTTAATTCTGGAACAGCCCTGAATGTTTGAAAATATTGAAATTTTATATACAGTATACTAGTATACTGCCTCACCGGCGGGGGCCAAACACTTTATATTTTGTGATTTTGAAAATAAATTATTGTGGAGTTATGTGAAGAAAAAACACAAATTCTGAATTTTTAGCTAAAAAACGTGGCTTGGTCCGACTTGTTTTCATCATGAAAAAGAAAACACGTCCTTTCCTTTCCAGAATAAAACAAAAACACACACACACAATGTCATAAAATAACAGTAAACTCGATTGAAAAATGCTTGGATTCCTGTCTAAATTGGTCCAACTTTAAAAATGAATATAAAAAGGAAACATTTATGTTCGAACATTTCAATAAAACCATCAGAAAAAAAACATTTTTCTTTATATGCATTTTTTTTCATAAAATAAATAATAATATGCCACTTAAAGATACATTTTAGGAAGTGGCCACTGTTTTTCAGCTTTCTTAGACGACTTATCAAAGATGATAGCGTTTGACATGCAGTTTTCTATCGATACAAGTTGAAAATACTATGCTGAAATTTACGTTTGACAAAAATCATTCAAAAAATATCTCTGATTAACTTTTAGCAAGGAAGCTTAAAGTCGACTTTCTTTTTTACCTCATTATATGAGGAGTTCTATTTCTTTTGTTCTATTTCAACCGGGTTTATGACTGATTACTAGTGCATAGAGAAGCAAATATAACACAATTTCGGCAACTATATATTGACATTTTCTTCTAAATATTAGAATTTCCCTTAAACTTTTAATTGCGTCTTGTATAAAAAAAAAGGTTATATTCTTTGATACATGTTGTAGGAATGACACATTTTTATTTATTTTACACTGTTTTTCAAAGAAGAATGGTAATTTAGTCGTGAATTTTTTTGCTATGTTGGTTGTTTTTCAAAATATGTCGATGGGTCTACACTGTTTAAGCCATTTTAAAATACATTTACTTGAAAAGATTGGGGTAAAACATGGGCTCCACAGCACTATAAGAGTGCAGAGCCAAGTTAGGGAAGCCCTGAGCCTAGTGAATGGAACCCGCTCAAAGATATATGAGTGGAGCCCGGAATCCTGCCTTTTTTGTCAATATTTGTGTATAGAATTTTCCATGAAATTAAATCGATTTCTAGAAAATGGGTTTCAACCCCCGGAAACCCTTCTTGATCCGACAATGAAATACAATACCAAGCAGCAAGACTCGTAAATTGGCTTCAAAAATTTTGCAATGTAAGAGGCTTTACTCAAAGAAAAGAAACATTGAATACACATTATAAAACTTTCAATAAAAAATGTAATTTGTGTGAAAACTGTTTTACAGTATAAAAACAGGACGTTATCTAAAGTTAATCTTAAATGTTAGAAACTAGATGGGAGCAACTTAACTTTCGTCGAATGCGATTTAATTTAAATCTGTTTTTGTAGAAATCACAATCAAAGCGCAAGTCCGTCTGCAAAACTTCACTTTTTGTGGTAATGTAGCGTCTTTGGTCTTCTGGTGTTTTTACTTTTAACTTTTCTGTGGACTTTGACTTAAGTAATCTTGTTCTTTGTTCCTTTTGGCATTTTACTGTCGTTGTTTTATTGATAATTGTGCTATTATGTAAGAAAGCAGTAGGATAATAAGATTGCAGTTTCATTCTAATACACATTTTCAATTTACTATCATTTTCTTTGAAATATATACCAGTCAGACAAGGTATATACACTCAATGCATGAAGATGTAACTTGTAAAGCCGGCAACCCTTTTGTTTAATCTGCAGTCCTGCTTTTGAAGAAGCAATTTATTTCACATTTTCAAATTTTCAACAAAATGATTAGGAATTTTGAAGATTAATAGACTGAATGTTACCCGGAACGTGACAAAGCGTGGTGTCATATTATATCTGCGTCCATTCTCACTGGTTAGGTAAGCGTGATACGTGTTATTTATACATGTTTATTGCATTCGTGACATATAGTAGAGCAGCGAATTAAGCAAAAGTCGCTTATTTAAAAAGTTTAAATGACCAAAATACCCTATTCGATTTCTCAGTCGTTTTGGATAGCTTGATTATTATATTTTTGAAATATATCTGTCGTAAAAATGAAATGTGGTAGAAACAATGTGATAATTGCAATTGAATGACAGGACCCTAAACGGAATGTCGGCACCCCGACTAATCTTTTGGGCTTGTTACCTACTAAACAAAAACTTATCTACAAATGGCATTATTACATGAAAAAGAGATAATTGCTGAAACATTTTTCACGTTATAGATCATTCTTTTAACTTGCGTTCTATTTTTATAAAAGATTAGATAATACCCATAAAATCAACCCCAAAATCAGTGTTTTTCTCGAATTTAACACAAAATAAACAATTACAATATGCAGTTATTGTCTTATATTAAACTGTACGCCCTATTTAACAAGTTCGATGGTAATTTTGTGTCAAAGCACTGACCAATTATGTTTTAAATGCATTTCAATTGTTTAAAATTAGAATATGCAATCCGTAAATATTTCGTATTTAGTCCGTCAATCAGTCTATTATCAAATTAAACGATCAAATCCATTCAGTTGATTTACTATTTCTTAGTTTCTAAACATACCCCTTGTTAGTTTTGCTGCTTTATGTTTAAAATTATTGATACACAATGTATTCAAAGCAAATCGTGCGTGTTTTTTGGGATATATTTACAATTTAATGTGAGGGTGTGTTTGATTTGTATTAAGAAAAGTGCGTGTGCTTAGTATTGCCAGTAGTTGGTAAAACTGAAAAGCCCCACGGTCTAAATATGTATACATTAAGCGCAGTCTAACAGACACATGTCAATAAGTGAGGTAAGGTCGTTTTTACATTGGACGTTGACAAATATTGTTGATTGTTTATTTTATTTTATGTTGTTTTGCGTTTTTTCCTACTTGTTTTTTCTGTTCTATTCTTTTTCTTGTTTTTTGGGGCTGATATTGCTTTCTTTTTTTTTCGTTTTGTTTTGTTTGGTTTTATTTCTTTGTTTGTTTGTATGTTTGGTTTTTTGTTTGTTTGTTAGTTTATTTGTTTTGTTTGTTTTTTATCCTTTTTATGTTTTTTGTTTTTTATGTTTCATTTTTTGTTTGTTTTGGTTCTGGTTCCTTTTCCGGGAAGTGTTTACAACATCAGAGGCAATGCCAACACAACCTACAGGCAGCAGATATGGTATGATTTTTTACGCTTTTCGGATCCATGCATTGTTAGTAAAATGTTCGAGTCAGATTTTAAACTCTGTTCTTCTTGTATATGCAATAAGTGTTTTATAATATTTTTAAACCAGATAGCCACATCTTATAAGGTTGCTTAGAAAATGTTTGAGATGTTCTATAATTCAAGAATATCGCTTTCAAAAATAAATGACCCGTCATTCTAAACCACGAAATGGCTAGTCAACCATGATTTCGATTGAATATTAAATAGAAATTAAAAGTAAGGACCAGATAAAACATGATTGATTGCATATGACTGTGGTTTGCAAATCTGCATCAGACGGCAAATTTAAAACAGTTAAAGAAAAATAGCAAATGAGGGTAATAACAAAATAACTAAAAAGAATTTTGAAGAGTCAAAATCCAAAAGACAAAAAAAAACAAAACAAAAAAACAAACAAACAAATTAGGTGCAAAAGCAACAAAAAACTGTGATTTCTTGTATGTCCTTTCATTCATTTTTAAAAAAAAACATTTCAGCAAAATCATGCTTGCAATGAACAAAGGTTCTAGATGTTGGACGGATTTGAGCTTGATCAAAATATTAGAAAAAGTTAAGTTTGGTTCTGTAACTATCGCGTCAGTGCAATCAAATGAAAACGATAATATAAAGAACATATAATCTTTCTAACTCCGTAGCTATAAACTAAGGACAGTGTTTTTGCACGACACAAACCTTTGTGAAACTAATACATAGACTTGCAAAACATATAATAATGACGATCTTATGACGACTGATGTTGATGATGAAGGTCTCAGTAGAAAACTAATAGGTACTTACACGAGACAATATTGAAGATCCAGGATAACTTTCATGAGTAAGAAATTTATTTTTACGAATAAAACGTGTGTAAAATGCATAGAACTTCTCACACTAGGGGAAGACATCCCAATTCTTCATGGAAAAGGCCATTCACGGGAGAATACAGCGACTTCGTTAAGCAGTTAGTAACATGAACAACGCGTTATTTGGAATAAAATGTACATAATATAATAAAACGTACGTTATTGTATAATATTGTGTTAAATATTTGCAATGTCTTTATTTGAATATTTATAAGAGGGCCTCCATGAAAATTAGACAAGTTAAAAGTGAGTCATGCACTCTCTCTAAATAAAACATTTTTACTTATTTCCTTGCTAAGCGAAATATTGTGTGAGTGCGATCACCATCTGTGGACGAATATAGCGAATATCTGTCGATTTTTGTTGCAAATCACCCATTCATTCCTTTTGTAGCTTTTGAAAAAGGGGTGAGTTTCTGCATTCACTATTTTTAGATGAGAATAAAAAAAAAAGTATTAAGTAATCGAGTAAGTTGCAACAAATAAATAAAACAGAGTCATATTTAGATTTCAATAAAATTCAATTCATATACTTTGCGCGTTGTCTATAAATCCGACTTGCGACATGCCAGGTTACGTGCTATACGTGCTAACACAGGTTGATTTACGAAATTTAGCGCTTACTTAATACTGTTTTCGATTGTTTAGATTAAATTATACTCATTTTGAATATCACAACCAGGAAAAAAAATTCTTGAAATGTTTTAAGCTTAAAACATAGCTCTTTATTATAACATCAAATGAACGTCAATTTATGTTATAAGTGACGTCACAAATCATGACAACATGTTTATTTACATTCAAATTTGCTAAGTAATAAAATAAATTTCTATTGTATCAATTTTTATGCCTTGAAATGCTGAAAAACATAATATTATCATTTTTTTCATTTTTTACTGATTGACCTTTGACCCCTAATTTATCCCCCTTCCTACCACATTTGATTTTTACGACAAACATTTTTGAAATGTACACGACCTAAGCTTTCCAAAAAGGTATGGATATCGAATAGGGTATGTGGGTCATTTAAATTTTAAATTTTCTGGTCTCTGCCGCTCTACTAATAACAGTGCCTCACAGTGGGGTTAAAACTGTAAATGTATATACAATGGACTTGCACAGAGCTGAAATTTTTAAGGACACATTTCATTTTCGGATTTATAATAACCTTTTGAATTCTAATTTGCAATGCATTTTTTGCGGTAAAATTGTATATATAATTCTTTCGAAATCCTATAAATATCAGAATTCTCTTCCAAAAAATTATACAAATATTTGACTCTTGTCTTCAATTTTGTCAGCGTCTTATTTGATTTCATTAATTAATTTGAATTTAATTATAATTTATATTTGCTTAAATGAAAGGTATAGGAAACAATATATTCATGTTTTGTGGACAATATTTCTTCCACAAAATTGTATGTTAGGAAATATGTGGTACAAAAAGAACCTTTCCTGTTATGGACAATTAAAAACAATGGTGTGTATTGTCCCTGGGATTGTATATTTTTCGTTTATATTGATATCATATTAGTATAAAACTAACATATTTTTTTAAATAATTAATCATTTTAGTTTTAAGTTTAACTTTCAAAGACGCCATTTGTGGTTAAAGAGTGTAGGTAGGAGGAAGTCTAAAATCATGAAATCTCAAGCTTGAAAAAATAACATTCAAATCCCAAGAAATAAATCCAATGTCCCGAAAATGAAAATGACAAGGCAGATCTCGGATCTCTTAAAGTATTGATCCCGAATTCACCCAGAATAAAATAACTGATCCCGGTGTTCCGTATAAAGTCCCTCCACCCCTCAATGAATTGTTACCGCGATTGTAATAAATAACAAAATACCCAAGTTAACTGCTTTAGTTGTTGCATATGACAATTTCGACAATTTGTTTCTCTTCACTGCAGATCAAATAAAAAAATTGGAAATTCATGACCATGGTGTATACAGATACTAAAGGAAGGTTACAGGTTGTTCCGATCTAAGAATTCCGAAAAAAAACCATGGGTACCAAAAAACCTACACTGATTCAATTTCCGGAACCTGAATTCCCAAAGTGTAAAATAGCACATCCTTGCGTCACTAAGACCTTCTGTCCATCAGTATTATGTATTAAGAATGTTTCAATAATAGGGTTTTATTTTACCTAAATGTTCTTGAATTATTTTAACATTTTTTTTGCTTCATCATATAATAAGCAACATGCGATTTTTTTTTCTCAAAAATGTAAGAGATTAGATAGCATAACGATAGACAATATTTTCAATCTATGATTAATTGATAAAGAAAGTCACGTGTTTCGAAGTAGAAATACTGGATAATAAAAATAATAATTACAAGTTTCAAAATATCAATTTGTTTCATTGAAAATAAGAGTAAAAGATGTACTTTCTTCAGTTTGTGGAATTATTTTCAAAAACGTTGATTTTAGAGAGTTTGAAATTTTAGTAAAAACCCCAATTACAAAAATTATCTTGAGAGAATTGTACATAGCAAAGAATCTACAACCTTTATACAAGGACGTATATTGAGATTATAACTTCTTGCCTCAAATACAATGTACATGTATCAGGAAATCAAAGAGGAAAGAATATAAAAAATATTTGAAACTAAAATACAAAAAAGATAACTTGATTGTAATTTCAGTTAGAGATTATATATATTGCAGCAAAAAACAAATTTGGTCCTATCCCAAATGTTCATATTTATTTTTAGGAAAATATCTATATGATGTCCACTTAAAGTCTATGTAACTTTTAAATATTTATCACTTCACATTTCACCAGCAAACAGCGTTGAAAAGAACGACTAAACCGTGCAAAATTCTTGTCATGTATTGCATACACGAGTTCATGTAATTGAGAGTTTTTAAAGCACGTAAGATTATACACAAGAGAAGTACATTGGGTATATGATATTAAGAAATATTTCTCGCTGGTTGCTCCACAGATATATCCTTAGTAACGATTGCTATATGTTATAAGGTTTTGAGTATATAATAATAATAATAATAATAATAATAATGACCTCAGGGTTTTTACTATTTACAAATACAGTTTCATACACAATTGCAGAATTTGAACTATTTATCAAATAAAATTTATTCATTCGACTGTGATTTAGTTTTCTTCCGTAAATGGCTGTTTCCCGTGTAAGACAGCCCATATAAAACAGGGTCGCGTGAAGCTTTCCTTCACGGGTAAACGTCCAATTCAACGTTCTGATTTGTTCGACGTCAAAATTGATACCATAATAAACTCCGAGAATTATTTGACGTCACAGTTGGAAAATCCACAAGGAATGGCAAGTTTTACTTTACGTCAGTTCTTTCGTTGTATTTAACGGAAGAAATAGGTCCTTACACTTGACTTAAATTGAAGATCACGATATTTTCCACTTGTGTTAGAAATTCTACGCCTTTTCCCTCGTTACAATCGGGAAAACAAGGAATTTCTCACACTCGTGTAAGATATCCCTTATCTTTAATATGGTCTCGTATAAGGACTTATTACTCTGTCTCCTCTATAAATTACCATGTTAACTAAGTGCTTACACTATGTCTGATATAAATCAAGTATATTTAAATCCGCCTATATGCAAAAGAAAAGAAAAGAACGAAGTTAATGAAGTTTACAAAAAAGAAGACTCCAGACATGAAGATTTTAACTTCAAGCAATGGCTCTGATTTCATTTTATATAATGAAGTGGGCTGTATTGAATGCATTAGATTAGGGGTGCTACATTATTTAAGTACGTCTTTTTGACATTTGGTGAAATCAATTATTCTACTGCCGTTGTTTTATGAAGAATGTACAAATTATATTCCTTTTGGGAGTAAAAAGATGTAGCTGATTCACTGTGATAAAAAATATTAGATTTTATTTCATTTTTTTCATGTTAGCGCAATTTACATCACACATCTGTATATCTTTTATATTTGCAATTAAAATGCAACAGAAAGGGGAGATAATCAAGTAAAACAATTAAAACGGTTTTGATAGTAGCATTTAAATACATGTACCACCAAAGTTGCTGATTTCTGGTTGCTTTGAGAGACGTTCTTTTTCACTAAGCTTTGAAATAGCCTTTATCTGCATATTTTAAAAGTTAAACATTTTCAGAACTGATTGTATAAAATCAAATAATCTGTACAATTTCTTAAGTTTGCACGCATGATTATTAAGCAGACAATCTTAATTACCAAATAAGGAATCAGGAATTTGTGTGTAATATTCTGTAAAAGAATCTGGTAATGTACCTATTAACATAAACAATCAATGTATAAAGTGATTTTTATTGATTAAGTTTAATTTTTAAAGGTCATCACTGGGGTTGGGTGGAAGAAGAGGCAGTAGTATACTTTCATTGTCATTTCTAATACAGTATATTTCAGTGTTGTTCAGTCTTTGGCAGTCGCTGACGGTCAAAAATGACTTGTAAAGCAGTCATGTTTAGGTTCATAGTAGTACCGCCTTGCTTTGGAATAAGTTTAAGTAATGAGGACAATTATCTGGCCCGTATATACTTGATATTTAAAACATCAACATAAATACCCTAACAAAAATGATACATAACGAACTCAAAAAACAGATGCCAATATACAAAACAAAACTGATTTCTAACCCCACCGCGTCCAACGGAACATTCGGGGTATCTGTTATGTGAAGTGCGGTGTGTCTGTTTCGAAGCAAAGAATTGACCAACGATGTGAGTTCATTTTCATTTATAAAGATAAATGGAGGGAGTCCTGTCAAAATTATTACTACACGGAATCAAGTTATCATCATAATATATAAAACTGTAAAGACATTTAAAATATACGCTGTAGATGTTGCAAACACTCGAGCCCGACTTCACAATCGGGTGCAGAAACACCATCACTAATTCTCCACTTGTTGTTTGTGAACAAAATATTATTGCTACAAAAGTTCTGATTGAAAACCTTTGTAATGGCAAGTAAAACTGGTTTTCACAAGTGTTTTAACCGAACAAAGTGCAAACAAGGTGGAAATTGCAAAAATAGGTTGTGAAGTATGGGTGTTAACTCCATGTTCCTCCCGGGGCGAAGGCACTCGTTTGAAAGATAGTTTGTTTTCAATCCAATGCATAATTTTTACCTCTACAGATATAAATATTAGCTGTTTTACTTATATCAAAGAACTTTTTATGACAGGAAAGGAAACATGACCACAAAGAGGTTAAATGTAAAAATTCGCAATGCAAATACGTTCCTTCGACTGCTCAAAAAGGAAAGGCAGCAATTAAATGAATATTTGTAACATAAATTAACATTACAATTCAAATATAGTTATATTAAATCATGTTTATAACTTTTCTTTCATCAGATTTGCAACGATATTCAGGTTATACGCCAAACATCTGCTACATGTAGGTCTTCAGAAATGGATAGGCCAATTGAAATAGCAATAACTCAGTGACTGGACCAATTGGTAACAAAAAGGAAAAATGAAAGGATATGGAGTGAATGTACATGTGACAATAACGCACACGATACATAGAAAACTCCAGTTTATCAAGGACAGGGCTTTTATTCCTGTCTACATCTTGATGTCGCCCGAGGGTCTTCAACTAGAGGTGAACAATATTCACCCCCTCAAGCGAGATCAAGAAGGCTTCTAGTGTGCACTTAAGCGGTATTCTTGACAAAAGGTAACAAAAGCCTTCTTCTGGTCCATTTCGAAAATTTTATCCGTCAGGTACTCATTCAATCTAAGAAAATCACTAACAGAGGAGCATATCTTCTCTGATATTATTGAGACTATTTGAAGCTTAATCGCGTGATAGCCCTCTTTTCTCATATTTATTTATAGTATAACTCTATGCTTAACATTTAAAGATAACAGCACGTGAAGGCAATATCTTACATTAATTAGTGCTTTAGTTTTGTTGCATTTCAATAATAATCTGTTTGTTTTGTCATGGTAATTAATGTTGTTTCTCTATGTCTTTGATCCTATATTGCCATGTATTCTGGATTGATGAATTTTTTGTATTCATCTGGAAAGTTTGCATTACCAGAAACAGTGTGATGTACTTGTGTTCAGTATACCACGTCTGTATATTATTAATGAACTTAGTAACAGTGAAATTATCGTGCATCTTAAAAATATATGTTGAACGAATATTGGTTTAGGATGTACTCCACTGGGGAGCCAAAATTTCAAAGTATTAAACTTTTTCTCAAACCTTGATTTTTGCAATGGTCTTACCCGATAAATTAAATATATCAAGAAAAAAATCATATATGTAAATTATTTTGTTACAGATTTTTGGAAGTTAACAATTTTAATACGTTTGCTTAGTTTTTGGTATTTTTGCCCATTTTTGATTTTTTTCATGAAAAAAAAATCTAGCTAAACTTTTTCTCCTACATTCTGAAAAGCTGTAAATAGAAGGAATGAACAAGTTCATTCCCCCATAAGTCACATCTTCGTGTTGATATAAAAAAGTTTTGTCTAATTTTTATACTTTTCAGGGGCAATTTCAGCATTTCCAGGCTGAAACATGACCATAATATATCCTCCAACGACGTAGGTTACCTATATGTAATGCACAATATAAAGACATCAATATAACACATTGCAAGGAATTTGCCTTTTTGGACTAAAAAAACTACGAGTGTTTGGGTATTTATTTTCTCTTAAACAACGGCAGTAGGATACTAAAGGAACAAAGGAGTAGTATTTACAAAAATCGAAGTCCAAAGACGTGGCAAAAACGAGAAGACAGAAAACAATGACGTAAGACAGCTACAAAGCACAGAAGTAAAAAACAAAATATTCTAAACCAAGGCCCTCACATTGTGAACTCCCATGAAACTAAGAGCGACATCAGGTGCTCCAGAAGGGTAAGCATGTCCTGCTCTGTTAACAGCACCCGTCATACGTTCATTGAGGAATATATATTTTTGATAGATCTCTTAAGTAGCTGATTGGTCATTTTCTAACCCTGAGACAAAACCAATTAACATCCATGATACATGTTACTCAAACAGTACAATTAGGTAAAATTTGAAAAACATAAATAGCGAAGACAAAAGCAAAATGTAACTAGATTTGCAATTGCAAGCAAAAGACGAAGTCACCACAGACCTCCCATTCGATGATTCCACCTAATTCACAGCCTTAAAATCTACCCAGAAATCAATTTTTGTTGAAATCGGACAGTGTTGATTTTTTTACGTATTTTGGAGGCCATCTTGGAAAGGCGGCCAATTTGATTTTTTTTTTTTTGTATAAACAAATCGTTTCCTTATGTTGATCTAACTGCATACCAAGTTTCATTAGATTACATCCAGGCATTCCAAAATAATCTATCGGTCAAAATTTATTGAAAAATAAGAATAATATTAATAATTAAAAGGTCAATTGTTCAGAGAACAATTGCAAGGTCTTTCACCAGTTTTCACCATGATTTCAGGAAAGTCACTACCGGTTTATAATTGCATTTATTTCCTTTTCTCCCGTACATTTGATCACCTACTTTTACTGTTGTAAAGATTTTACGGAAAAAAAACCCTAAAAATTGGCTATGACCTTGACCTCTGACCTTGATGACCTTTGACCTTGTGCTGAAATTGAAGGTCTCTTCCTACTGATTAATTTAATATGTTACTTGACTATACTATCTATAACGGTTTAAAAGTTATATGTAAATAATCCTTTTCCGAAACTCGTCAAGAGCAATAACTCTTAAGAGAGTCACCGGAGAGTTTCGGTCCAAATGAAACAAATAGAGCCCTTGACATGTTGAACATTTTTGCTGATATAGTTTTTCAGCTAACTATTATAGTTTCTGAGTTTATCCCCTAACAAGGTCAAAGGTCACCAATGACCTTCAACCTGGTACTCAAATTGAAGGTCTTTTCATACTGGTCACTTTAAACATATATGTTTACTATATTATCTGTAAGCGTTAAAAGTTATTCGCAAAAAACCGATTAAACGAAACGCATCAAGGGCTATAACTCAAAAACGGTTCATCCGAGAGGTTTTGTTCTTTTGAATCAAATGTAGAACTCAATGAAAGGAGTTTTTTTGCAATATAATGTTTTCACAAATTTTTTAACGTTTCCGAGATATCGCGATAACAAAATTTCAAATGGCGGCCATTTTGAAAATGGCGGAAGAAAAAAATTTTTTGACCAGCCACAAATGTAGATCTTTATGAGAGGAGTATTTTTGCAACACAATATTTTCATAAATTTTTTATCGTTTCCGAGATATCGCGATAACAAAATTTCGAATGGCGGCCATTTTGAAAATGGCGGATGAAAAATTTTTTTTGACCAACCAGAAATCTAGATCTTTATGAGAGGAGTATTTTTGCAACACAATGTTTTCATAAATTTTTTATCGTTTCCGAGATATAGCGATAACAAAATTTCGAATAGCGGCCATTTTGAAAATGGAGGACGAAATTCTTTTTTGACCAACCAAAAATGTAGATCTTTATGAGAGGAGTATTTTTGCAACACAATGTTTTCATAAATTTTTTATCGTTTCCGAGATATCGCGATAACAAAATTTCAAATGGCGGCCATTTTGAAAATGGCAGACAAAAAAAGATTTGACCCCAGATTTGTTATAAGGACAATGAGAGCCACTCGGAAACCAAATTTGGTGGAAATCCGATAACTTTTAGAAATTTGCATATTTAGGGGTCAAAAACGCGTAACCGGGGTCGCGACCCAAAAAAAAATTTTTGCGTGAAAAATCATTGTTACGATATGACAAACATTTTCCCCCATTCAGAATTTTGATATCGGTTACGATTTCTTTGCAAACTTGATAACAAGGTTTTCGGTCGTCGGGCAGATAACTCCGTTACTAAAAATAGATCGGTTTCACAGGGTGAGTGGCTTCGACCCCTGACTTAGTTGATTAATACTACCAAGTATCGAATTGATATGTCGCGACACTTTTCCGGAAGACCCCGCGGAAAAAAAAGAAAGAATAATAATAATAATCAGAAGAAATACAATAAGGTCTTTCACATGTGGTGAAAGACCTTAATAATAAGAAAACGTGGAATAACAACATGTCACTTGACTTCGTTTGGGATGACGTAACAAGACAGCACAAAAAACTAAAGCACTGACAGTGTGAACTCCCATTAAAACCGAGAGCGACATCAGGTGGTCCGGAAGGGTAAGCATGTCCTGATCTGTTAATATCACCCGTCAAATTGTAAGTGAGTCAATCCAGGAAAAAGTAAAAATCGGTTTAGTCAAATCCGGGAAGACGTGAATCTAGCTGAATATTTCCGCTTTCATTTAGGACACTGACGCGTTTTATCTTTCAATGATGTTATGGTGAAGACCATAGAATTTCTTTAGGGATGAAATTAACACAGGCTGAACAAATCCCTGACTAAGCAGCTTTTGGGACAGTACAAATTACATACTCGACAGTATTGAATCAACTGTGAAATGTACACTCCAAATGTTAGAAAGGTAGGTATGTTGCTACTAAGAAAGGGAAAATTCAAAATTTGGAAGTTAAAATCATCACGCTTGTCATATAGCTTAGATTTCAAACATCCATCTTCATCACTATAAAAGATCTAGGTACGAAGTTGAAGTAGATTTTTCAGTTGTTTCTTTAATTTCAAGCTCATTTTGGGTAGACTCGATGTAAATATTACTTAATTTTTTTTTATTTAGAGAAAGTAGATCGTCTATGTAATAGAAGCTGTTCTCTCCGGGTGAACCTGCAACACAACTAGTTGATGCTGGTAAACCTTCAAATATACTAATTTGACTTGACTTTCATCATATGGACATTGATATTTCTCTGTTTAAATACTTCAAGGATTCGGCATCTCTTCCCCGAACAACAGGGTATTATCTCTGAAGTACACGACTTCACAAATATTCAGTCACTTTACCTCATCATTGTTAAACCGACAACATATTGCTGAGTCAGGACAGCTAAAAGTAAGTGAAAAGAACCTATAAACACGGATGCCATTATAGTAACTATATTGTATTGTTGCCTAATGGCCTAAAAAAACGGCTTCCACTTTTGTAGCCCTTACTAACCATTTTCCAATATCACTTACAATTTTTGCTACATGTTTAGTTAAACCAGTACTTAAAATCAAACTGAATATTAAATGTCCAATGGTTAACGATGATAAACAGCATTTTGACAAAACTAAACTAAAGGCTCAGAGACGGAGCCTGTTTCGCTCACCTGACAAAGTGCTTCTGGCCATGCGTATGCTATAGACCGAAAAAAGTTCTTCCTATAGCTATGTTCTCCACTGTTCTCCACTGTTATTTGTCAGATCCAAATGGAATAAGTAATCTTTGTAAAGGATCTCCATATTCCATACATTTTTAAAATACAGTTAAATTTGCTTCACTAGTTTCAGAGAAGGATGAAAATGTTATACTATAAATATGTTTTTTGTTAGGTCATAACAAATAACTAAATACCGAAGTTACTGTGAATTTACTTTCTGCATATGCGCATTTCGACAACTTATGTCTCGTCAGTGCAGATAAAATCTAAACGTTTGGAAGACCATAAATTCAAAGATGTTTAAAAACTGATAGAGAACAAATAACCAAAGTGATCTAAATTTAAAGCCAAAATCAGCTAAGGACAGAGCTTTGCATGAGGGAGATACTCCTTAGTTTTCAATAAAATTTACAAAATGAGCAATTTCTGTAAAGAACTTGAAAGACATCATTCTGGCGGCCATGTTCTTTACTGAATCGAAACAAAGTAATGTTTCTCTGTTGAAGAACTTCCGTACACCATTCCTGAAAAGTTTGGTTACATTTGCATTAGTGGTTTTAGATGAGTCGATGAAAAAGTGCAAAGCTAACGGACGTCGGACGAACGACAAATGATGGCATTTCATGTTTCAGATAACTCCTATCACTTGACTACTACATTTGTCTTTTTTCTTTCGGTTGTGTTGTTCATGCGCAGTTCGCAGATGGAAAATTAGTGGTGCTTTTTTTCACCCGATTGCGAAGTTGGGCTCGAGTGTTTGCTACATCTAAAGCGTATATTTTAAATGTCTTTACAGTTGTAAAAACTATGACGATACCTCGATTCCGTGCAGTAATAAGTTTGACAAGACTTTCTATCTGTATCTTTATAAATGAAAATGAACTCGCGTCGTTGGTCAATCTTTCTAAATAGACACCCCACACTTCACATAACAGACACCCCGAAGGTTCCGTTCTATGCGGTGTCCCCGAACGTCATTACTTACAGTTATGTTCTTGGGCATATCTGGTTCCTGAAAAAAAAATGATTTGATATAATATTCGTCATCAAATGAGCTTAACTACTACTACAACAGTTTATTTTCTACATTTTGTATTCTCTCCTACATAATTGATTATAGTCGGTAATACAGGATTTAATACACAAGTCTTTCTGTAAAATAGTTTAAAATCACAATTGGTGCGAGGGAAAGATATGGTTCATTTTGTTAACCATAGCATTAATTGAAACAAAATTGTATTAAGTATACAGAGAAGGATGCCGTTACAATGCCGAAATTTGCAAATGATAAAATATTTGTCGAATTTTATGGACATGCATTCAAACAGACTATACAGATAATAATTGAGACAAAATGGTTCCAATTTTATCTGAATCATCTTTTAATTGAATGCGATGGTTAACTAGGCAAGAACTTGCATTAATATGGATTATGTTCTTCTTATTGAACAATTCTCCGTTGCTTTCATTTTATCTACCTAAATAATATAAAAACTGAATAGAGACCACTGATGCAACATCATTAATATCATAAACAAATAAAGGACACAGAGTAAGTGTACATAAGTCAAAATTCCTTCAGGTGCATGGTAAGATTCAGCAAATTGGACCATGCTTTTATTGTTGTTCTTCATCTTGAAGTCACCATGAGGGCTTCACCAATAAGCAAACCCCGATAGCTTATTGTACGTTAAGTTAGAAGCAAGCATCGGATTTATATACAATATATGTACATTGTCGGAAAATATAAAATTTATTTGACGAGCTTAAGAAACAGGTAGAAATGCGAGGTTTACCGAACATTTCTCGCCTGTTTCGCAGCGAGTACAAATAAATTTTATATTTCCGACAATGTACGTATATTGTTTTTATCCTGCAATCATTTAAACCCCATTTAAAAATGCATTTTCTTTGTGAAGCGGGACCAGGAAGACAGTAAACAACTTCGGCCATTTTGGTATAATCCCTGACGTCATAAGAGAATTTACACTGTGACGTCAAAGAATTCGAGGCTTTCAAACCAGTCGCTTGTCTTTTCTTCGTTCAAAATCGATGACCGGTTACCAGTCTACCCTACGAATACGAAAAAAAATATATTCGTAGGGTCGTATTCGTCTAGTAAATACCACCATTGCAGGATAAATGTCGGAATTAACAGCAACTTGGGTATTTTGTTATTGACCTTCTATATTGATAACCTTGACTTCTAAAATAAAAACTTATCGACTAGCGTAGCCATTTTGACTTTTAGAAAGCAAATGAGAATTATACTATAACTAATCCGAGATTCTGATTATCGCAAAATATTCAACGAATGATCGAACAATGCAGTAATTCACGAATGCGCGCAGCGCATGAGTGAATTACAGTGTTTTTCGATCATGAGTTGAATATTTTCGATAATCAGATTCTAGGATTAGTTATTGTTTTTATTATATAGATAAGTTCTCTTATAATTAATGGTTTAATTTAAGATTCTTTTCATGAACTACGTTTTCCATGTTAATCCGCAGAGACGTTTACTTAACAACAACGTTGACGACCTCTATTGTGACGTCACTTCCTAGAGTGAAATTATGGAAAATAATTTCACAGTTAATTATCACTTTTCTTTCACTGAGAAATTTCAATCTTTCACCGTCCTCTATATAATAATATACATTTTGAGTAGACCAACAAAAAATATTACGGAACTGACAAACACCCATATAACATTTACGGAACTTCCCTTCAACAATATGACGGATGCTACGTGTGAAGTAGATCGAGCTTTACCTCTGGGAGCACCTAATGATATATATATTTTTTGTGGGATTTACACAGGTAATGTTTTAGTTTTGTTGTGTTCTTATTTCCTTTTTGTTCTGTTGAAACGAACTGTTCGCCACTTTTAGCTGACCTATTCCTTTATTCTTATAAAGCAAAGTTTTAACAAGGACTTATAAAACAGTAACAAAAACAACTAACCGAGTCATTTAATTTCAGCTTCAGATATATAGACGACGATGTACTTTCTTTTTAAAAATCCAAGATAAAAGAAAATAACATCGAATCTACCACAGTGAGCTTGAAATTAAAAAGATAACCGATACATTGAACTTGGCATCCCTTTCTTAGCAACAATATACCTACCCCCAACGTATTGAGTGTATATTTCATAGCTGATTCGTTACTATAGAGCTTGAAGTTCATACAATGACTTTGTCAAGAGAGCAAAAGCACTATCACAGAAACTACTAGGTCAGGGATATGTTCAGCCTTTGATACTTTTGTCCTTACGATATTCTATGGGCGTCACCAAAACATCATAGATAGATATGAAATGTCGGTTTTGCAAATGAAAACAGACATTTTCAGCTAGATGTACGTCTTCCCTGATTTGACATTACAGATATTGACTTTACAACATTCAAAACGTTGTTCCATTTGCTTAATCTTACCACGTATTTATAGGGATTTTGTCCCATGTACATTTACTCCATATCCCTTTATTTGTTTATTTACCTTGGATTGACCAACTGACAGTGTGATTGGTTCTGTATACAGAGCAGGACAGGCTTCCCTTTTTAAGCTTCTGTTGTCACTCTGTGTTTTAGAGTTCACTCTGATAATGCTTGAGTTTTGAGTGTTGTATTTGTAGTGTTGGTGTGTTTTGTCGTTGTGTTGCGTCTTAAGTCTTTTGTCCTCTGGTATTTTGTTTTTTTTTTGCCTTGGTTTATGTAAACTTGTGCTTTGTTCCTGGTGTATTTTCCTGACGTTTTTATTATGTTTGTTGTGTTGTCTCCATTTGGCCTTTATTGAAATTGCCTTATGTTTTTTTATTTTCATATTAAAATTTTTCTGTATTAAGGTATCTTTTATCTGTAATTGTTTGCCAATGTAGACTCATTTCAACATCTGCTTGTAGTTCTCCTTTTTGATATTCTATATATATATACTGTTTCTTTTTTCTTTTTTTTGGGGGGGGGATAAAACAAGTTAAGTACCGTTACTATATTTATTAATCCCATTACTATTAGTAAATTAGATAACGATGAAAAAACTTCGTACTGAGAGACTTCGAAACCAAGCCACTGTCTACTTTGTTGTTCAAAGGTAAAGACAACCCATCTGACCAACTGGAAAACGATCACAATGTACACAATTTCGTTTAAATGTTAATTTAGGTAAAGTTTAAGAGACATTTTTTCGGTTAGTTGCATGGGATTCATCTTCCATCACCATCAAGTGAATTTATTTCAACAAATTTATCTTGAGTAATATGACCTGGTTGATTGTTTACCTATGGCAATATTTTATTTAAAGTTCATCTTCCTTTGATCGTTTGAGACTTTTATTGTCACTTTCATTCATTCTAACCCACTTTCAGCCGATTTCGGAAGTTGTGTGTTTAAACACTATAAATACAGGACGAAAAACGAAGGCTGGCGTACAAATCTTCAAATAGCAGCTTAAAAGTGATGATGAGGATGTGTTTTAATTGCCATTCAATAATATATTACATATATAAGTTGAACTTCACAGCAAAAAATATGGTTGTTTTAATACCACTTACGCATCCATGGTTTTACATTTTATTATCATATTGTTATAGGTAATTAAATATTGTAAACATTATATAATGCATTGTATTGATTAATTTTATTTTGTAAGTCCTTAATATTATGTAATTTGTTTGGCCTAGTTATGTAAATTGTTTACAATAAACAATGGTCAAGGCTATTACATCTTAGAACATGTAGAATTTACTAGAATATTGACTTAGTTTTTAACACATAGAAATTTCTAGAAGTTTTCCTTACATAATCATTTAAGTCATGTGATTATCAGTTGATTAGAATGTTCTAGTTATATCTTGTGATGATTTTTCTAGAAAGAATAAATTTTTTTATATAAGCTAGCAGAAAGGGGTGAGTCAGTCAGTTTAATAAGTTTATACAGGATTAATTAGTTTATATAGGATTATCACGCACATCTTTCGTATTGGAAATCGACATCAATTATTGGCCAGACTCCACTAATATTTTCCATAGACGACAATAGTTACATTTCTCAATGTACTGATTTTACTTAAACTTCACTTTAAGTGACATTGCCATTTCCTGAAAGGGTAATTTCCTCGCTACAAAATATCTCTCTGGCAGATCAAGTTTAAAGTCAAATAAGAAATTTTTGACATGTTTACAATTTGACGTATCACCTGGAGCATGTATTTCCGGTTGCGTTCCTAGAAACTCGACCAGTAAGAAAAAAATCTTGTTTAAGAAAAAGTTTCTCAACAAAAATGACTGTTTTTTGGGATCAAAATTTACCTGAAACTTTTACCTGTCACATCAATGTAATTTTATTCAAATCTGGACAAGCATACGGCTTTGCGCAGTAATATAAACCAGCTATTTTTATTTTGATAAGTACTTTTTTGACTATGCCGGCATCCGATTGGTTGATTTAGTAGAGTCAAACTAAATAGGTAATTAAATGTTTCAAAAGTTCAATTATTGGTCTTTATCATGTAGCTAAATCAATATCCAAATAGAAAACTCCAAATAAATATGCTTTCTGTCTCTTGAAAAAAAATTTATTCCTTATTTCAAATGCCTGGTACTTAAGCAATGTTAAGTGTTTCAGCGCTATGAAAAAATTAAGGTTCTGATACTGGTTCAACATGGAAAATAGAGCTTGAATGACTGCTTTATTTACATTTGACTATCTTTGTAATACTGTATAGCAGAGTTGTGAACTATAGTATCATTAGACTGCTTCTTACAAAGACAGCAGTCATACAAATGGTGAGAATCTGGTCATTTGAAGCCCCCTCCCCCATTTTGAGCATGTGTTTCTGAGGTCAGTTTCTGTCCATACCACTCACTCAAATTACATATACCTGATACCAAAGGATCATCATGTGCAAAATAAAGGTAAAACAAACTCCATAAAAAGAATAGAGATTGCTCATAATATTCTGTTATTCAACAAAATAAAATTAAGTGTAAAATTTGTTGAAAATTCAATCTTTACTCATTATGGGGCAGTATTAAAGTGCGTCCAAAAAATTTTTCAAAGTGCATGCAGCTGCTAAATTTTTCCTGTTTTAGCTCACCAGTCTAATTCATTATGCAATTCAAAGCATCATTGTTGTGACAAATATGAGCAGCTATGAATAAAATTGCAATTTATTGTAAAAATTGGATGTAAAATTAGTTAAAAATCTCATCTTGCGACATAACGCAACATACAATGGCAATCTGAATAACCTTTGGAGCTTTTCAACACTCAGATTTGTGTACAATAGGTTCATTCAGGATGTATAATACAAATATAAATTAAATTCAAGTTCAAAAAATATATGATGTTGAGAAAAATTGGGATTTTATATGAGGCTGTATCGTCAGAGTTCGCGATATATGTCGTAATATAAGAAAACATTAATTTTAACATTTTGAAGCATTTTCTTGATAAAACCATAACTTTTCATGCATATATAACTTGCCTTTCATCTATTCTAACTCATTAAGTGTTTCTTAATCCTTTAACCGTGGTAAAAGTCTAACATGGGCGTGTAATACGGGAAATTCTTTAAATTTTGCAAAATATTACATAATATCTGTACAGGTCAGTAATTTGATACTGGTTGATCTTAGGTGCAAAATGTACCTTTATTTCCTGTTACCTAGACATATTTCATAAATTAAAACATAAAAAGTCACCTATTGACAAAAATTTTATTCCCCCCAAATTTTCTGCTTAAGACCAGACTCCACTAAATACTTTCCAAAGACGACAATAGTAACATATCTCAATGTACTGATTTTACTTAAACTTCACTTTAAGTGACAGTGCCATTTCCTGAATAGGTAATGTCTTCGCTAAAAAAGACTAAGTTTAAAGTAAATAAGAAATTCCAGACATGTTTACTCTTTGACGTATCACCTGGAGCATCTATTTCCAGTGGCGTTCCAAGAAACTGGACCAGGTAAAAAAACTCCTGTTTAAGAAAAAGTTTCTCGACAAAAATAACTGTTTTAGGGATCAAAAAACTTTTACCTGCCACATCAATGTAATTTTATTTAAATCTTGACAAGCATACGGCTTTGCGCAGTAATATAAACCAGCTATTTTTATTTTGATAAGTACTTTTTTTGACTATGCCAGCATCCGATTGGTTGATTAAGTAGAGTCTAACCTATTGTGAATATATTATCTACTACTTAGTGAGGATTATATTTGGAATATTCATTTGGACATTTATGGGTGAACTTCAGTGAAATATAATTTTGGACTTCATGATTGTCAGATAAGTCATATTGTATACTTAATTTGTAAAATTATTATTTTTAGTCTAATTAAAAAGTTAATTTGAGCCAATTTTGTTTTATCATTGCTGACTTCATTTTAAAATAATTTATTGGTCATTTCTACCTTATACCAGAAATTGGGGGCTATCGTCCGGGATCTTCGAAATTGTTTAAAAAGAAATTATTATAATTTTGTTAAATAGAAGATTTTTAAAAGTCAGCAATAAATTTTTGAAGAAGTTATTTGATCAAGAACAATTCATTTCTACGTGTCAGGTGGAGAATTTTGAGGAACTTAAAAAGGATGAGTTGATTATTTTAGGAAAATATTTAAGATTAAACGTCAAATTTGGAATGAGAAAATTAGAAATTAAAAATGTGATTGCAAATTATTTAGTTAAAGAATACATTTTGATGCATCTGTTTTGGAAACTTTTGACGTTCAAACACCTGAATTAGAAATTAGAAAATTGGAAATTAAAAAAGAATCGGAAATCAGAAAATTAGAATTAGAAGAAAGAAAAGTAGAAATAGAGAGACAAGAAAGAGAAAGAAAATTAGAAATTGAACAGCAGGATAGAGAAAAAGAAAGAGAGCTTAATTTTCAATTAGAAATGAAAAAACTTGAATTAGCTGAAAAGAATCAACACCTTTCTCAGAATTCTCAGACATCTGATGTTGCTTAAACATCAGGTTGGTCCTTCCTTTTCAAGAAAAGGAGGTTGACAAATATTTTCTGCATTTTGAGAAAATAGCTTAGAATTTAAAGTGGCCAAAACACAATTGGTCAATGTTATTACAGAGTGTGTTAATTGGTAAAGCCAGGGAAATTTACACTCAGTTGTCAGTAGAACAGGCTTCAGATTATGACACTGTAAAAGAGTCAATTCTTAAAGCCTATGAACTAGTCCCTGAAGGTTACCGCCAAAAATTTAGGAATGCAGAAAAATAGAGAGACCAAACCTATGTTGAGTTTGCTAGAACAAAAGAGCAACTATTTGATCGTTGGTGTTCATCAAAGAAAATAAATAACAATCATGAGAAATTGCGTCAGCTAGTTTTAATTGAAGAATTTAAAAGATGTATAAATACTGACATTAAAACTTTTATTAATGAACAAAAAGATGAAACTTTGGAAATTTCTGCACGTTTAGCTGATGATTTTTCAATTACACATAAAACAAAATTTTTTAATAAACCACAGAAATTTTTCAGAAATCAAAATAATTCCACAAATTTTTCACCCAAACCAACAAATGAATTAAATAGTAGGCAGCGTCCAGTTAATAGCTCGTTCAAGTTCTATCCTCCCTCACAGTCACAGAAGCCATTTAAGTCGATTTCGTGTAATTATTGTAAGAAAGAAGGCCATTTGATATCTGACTGTTATAGGTTAAGGCAAAGGAAGGAAAGTGAAGTAAAACCCAGTGGTTTTGTTGAGTCGTCACAATGTTTGCCTCATTTTTGTACAGATGTGCATAGTTCTTTTTCAGAGGTGAAGTCTATTTCTGATCCTGTTAGTAAGGTCGAGGTCAAATCCCCATCTAGTCCCATTATGGAGATTTTTCAACCATTTATTAGTGATGGTTATGTGTCGCTTTCGAGTGATTTTTGTAATTCTACTTCTATTCGAATTCTAAGAGATACTGGAGCCTCACAGTCTCTTTTGTTGGCGGAGAGCCTGCCGTTTGATGATATTTCTAGTACTGGTCAGTGGGAACGCCACGATCGATTTTTCTACCTCCGCCTTTGATGCCAATGTCACAGGTCACGTGATTTTTCAGCCGAAATGGTGACATTGTGACAATTTTAGAAATCGTATATCGAGTCAGAAAATTCGTTTTCTACGGTTTAGTTGACAATATATCGATGAAAACGTAATGCGTATATGGTCAGTACAAAATGTTTTACCTTATCGTGGCGTGAAATTTATCTATTTGAAGCGGAAATCCATATAAAACGCTTAAAGTAGCGATGACTTGATATGTCGAAAGTTCGATGCCACTGCAAAAATGTGTGACACATTCCCTTTTGAAGATGACCGACGGTATTTTGAAGCGTACATTTTGTGGACATTGTAAAGACAAATCTATTTATCCCATTTATAAACGCATTTACTCTGTAGGATGCAGTTGTGTCAGTTCTTTCTGACTCGCTATGAAGGAATCGTCATATGTTCATTCGGAAGGCCTCTGACAATATCATAAAGCTCAGGATAAACAGATGACAAAGAAAATCTCCCGAATGGCAAGCCTTAAATTTAATTAAGGGGGACCTGGCACTCCTTTCAGGGCAATAAAGGTTTTATTCAACATTTTTAATGTGACAATTTTTCAATGTAGTTGAATTTAATATATTTTTACATTTCAAATAAATGACCAAAATGTTCTTTTCAATTTTTGGCAAATAAATCAACAGTAGGTAGGAGAAAAATGTAACTGGTCATTAACATACCAATTAAATAGTTAAGACTGAGATGTGTAGATATAATACACACATCAATCTAAATATTTACTTACTTTAAATAAAACAATTTTCAATTTGCCAATTACAATCAAATAGGCAAGCTAATGTAAATTTGATGTGTATTTTCAATGTCTCTGAATGTATCACTTGTTGATCATGTCAATGATAATTTGATTTGTGTAACAAGAGACATGTAATTATATGTCTGTGGTGTAAATCCAAAATGTTTAACACCTGAAAATATATTAGTCCAAAGTCACACTCAAAATTATACATGTATTTTATAAGTCTGAAGATCTAATAAGAATATACTATGAAAATAATGGGAATACAAAAATGCAAAAGATACGATAACTAATAATAAGTAAAATATGACACAAAATTTGCATTTCAATTTTTTGCTTGATAACAGAATGTTGAACTTAAAGTTATTAACTTTCATCTTTAAGAAGCTATATGTTGACTCAAGGCAAAAATTTCATAAAAAATAAAAAAATAAATCAACTTGATCTTTAAAAGTTAATTTAAAAATTTATTCTTTTTTTCATTTCAACACACTGTCCATGTTTTTTCTTAAATTACATAAATGATATGAAATTCTAGTAAACAGGAGAATTTCAAATTTCAAAACCTGAAATAATTAACTATAAAAATGGGCAAAGTAAATGAAATTTTGATTCATAAATTGATGGTGTCAATATTTCAGTCTTTCTGTTTGGAATAGTTTAATAGCTCAGTGGATTTCTATTCAACCTTATAATTAACCAAGAAATATGCATCTTTTTTCCATATTTTGAGCAAACTGGGTATTATGCCTAAAATGTTGCATTTTATGCAAGCTCTACATTCTTCTGAGCACTCTGTCAAATGGAAGCTCATGGGGCTATCATTAATTTTTTGTACATTTAAGAATAAATTAACATACTAAAAGGGTAAGATAGTTGACCTTTTTATTCATATTTTATATTAATATATACAGCTATACATTTCTAGCATATGAAATTTCTATATCTGTATCAAGTAGGCTAAAGACTGTTCCTAAATATCTGAAAGTGTCGATGCATCCTTCAAGGGACCATCTTAACTGTTTCAAGTTAAGCTGGGACTAATATTTGTCCCAGAGTTAAGCAGAGACAATTAACACATGTAAATAGGTCTCTGAGTTGAGTTTGCATGTGTATTCCATTCATTCTTATTATTATTTTATAAACAAATAGAACAGAAATGTTGCCATTAAATTCTTAAGCTAAAATTATCAAGTATAAAAATGACTTACCCCTTTAACATGAATGAATAGTTCATTTTCAGTAAATCCTATTGACACTGCATGTAAATGGCCAACTTCGGAAAAGGGGGTGGTTGTCCAAACACTGTCCCACACTGATACCACAAAAACGTTTCAGCCATATTTTAATGAATTGTAGAAATAAATATACATTCTAGTCTTCTTTTATAAGAAACAGTGGGATGAACGTGTTTGGTTTTATCGGGACATGTGCTTTAATCTGTGAACTGCATGGTAAAATGCATGTTTGACACAGACGATTAGTGGACTTCCCAGTTAAAATTGCTTCAGGTTTACTGTTTACACTGTTCTTCAGGCGTATTCTATATTCAAACAACAAAATCTAAATGTTTTGGCCTTAAACAATGCCAAACAGGGGCATTTTCAGCGAAAAAAATCTCAAAAAGTGACACAAACATGGTCCCAGTTTCAGATGAATTTTTGTAAATACCGCAAAGCCCGACGGGAAGTCCTTAAAATAGACGGCTTCCCCGACTATCTATTAACGTTTATTAAATATATCAACCAATGAGGGGCCGTAGGATGGGAATGTGTCAGTTATTTTAAGACCCTGGAATTTCCCGCGGTATTTTGACAACATTTGCGTACCGACTTTTAAACTTCATTTCTTGTCACCTGCTGGATTATAGAACGTATAAAGTTATCAGTCACGATCATTACTAATATTTACGTTACTTTAATGACGAAACAAAGTATTTATTGTTTAGACGCGAATGCAAACAGAGAATGTCAACGTCCGGTATTACGAGTCAGTTTTGTTTATATTGTAAACAGTGCTGCCACCTATATTGTCTCCTCTGTTTGCGCTAATTAGATTGGAACTCTCCTGTCATTGTGGTGTTTCCGCTGTGGTAGAAATGTTCTTATTAAAGGGATAGATTCTAGTGGTTATACTGCTATTCCTCTCCATAATGTTTTTTTTTCTGGAATTGACGGTTGTGAAGCATACATTGATGACATTCTTATATATAGTGACACTTGGGAAGAACATCTTCAGATACTTCCAACTTTTTTTAACGTTTAAGCAGTGCTATGTTAACAGTCAACCTCTCCAAGAGTGAATTTGGATGTGCTTATGTAAATTGTTTAGGACATCTTGTAGGTCAGGGTCAGGTAAAACCTATTGATGCTAAAATTAGTGCTATTTCTAGTTTTCCTAAACCTGAGAATAATAAACAATTGATGCGTTTTCTGGGAATGGCTGGATATTATAGAAAATTTTGTCAAAATTTCTCTTCTATTAGTGAGCCTTTGACTAAACTATTGAGAAAAATGTAAAGTTTATTTGGTCTAAAAGTTGTGATACAGCATTTGAAGAACTAAAAGCCATCCTAGAAAGTGCGCCAGTTTTAGCAACACCTAATTTTGATTGTGAATTTAAATTAGTAGTAGATGCAAGTGATGTTGCTGCTGGCGGTGTTTATTACAAGAAGGTTAAGATGGTATAAACCATCCTTTTTGTTATTTTTCTAGAAAACTTAATAAGCACCAGAGAAATTACTCCACAATTGAAAAAGAATGATTGTCTCTGATTTTGGCTTTACAACATTTTGAAATTTATGTTACAGCTTTAATTCAGCCTATCATTGTATATACTGATCATAACCCTCTTAAATTTATTCATAAAATGAAAGACACAAATCAAAGACTTTTGAGGTGGAGTTTGACTTTACAAGGTTTTAATCTAGACATAAGACACATTAAAGGAAAAGATAATGTCATTGCAGACGCATTGTCAAGAGTTTGATCATTTTCATAACACCTCGTTGTTTATTTTAAATGTTTTTCATTGCATTCAAACATTTTCCTTTGGAGGGAGGTGATATAGGTAATAAGATATCGTAAACATTCTATAATGCATTCTATTGATTGTTTTTATTTTGTAAGGCCTAGTTATGTAACTTGTTTACCATAAACAATGGTCAAGGTTATTACACCTTAGAACATGTAGAATTTTCTAGAACATTGACTTAGTTTTTAACACATAGAAATTTCTAGAAGTTTTCCTCACATAATCATTTTAGTCATGTGATTATCAGTTGATAAGAATGTTCTAGTTATATCTTGTGATGATTTTTATAGAAAGAATAAATGTATTTATATAAGCTAGCAGAAAAGGGTTGAGTCAGTCAGCTTAATAAGTTTATACAGGATTAATTAGTTTATTTAGGATTATCACGCACATCTTTCGTATTGGAAATCGACATCAATTATTGTGAATTTATTATCTACTATTGAGTGAAGATTATATAAGAATATTCATTTGGATATATAATGGTGGACTTCAGTGAACTATAATTTTGGATATTTACTTGGACTTCATAATTGTCAGATAAGTCATTATTTAATTTGTAAAATTATTATTTTTAGTCTAATTAAAAAGTTAATGTGAGCCAGTTTTGTTTTATCATTGCTGACTTCATTTTAAAATAATTTATTGGTCATTTCTACCTTATAACAAAATAAAAAGAAAACATTTGTATCATGTTTGTTTGCGTGCAAGGAAGCACCATGCATATATGGAATCACATTGTAAACTATTGTCCTATAACATCCATCAAATAATGCGAAAAAGGTGTAATATCAAAGAATAGTTGTACTTTCCTTCGTGGACATTTAACAGGACGTTGCATATCAACTGAATGAATAGTTGCGCGTTTTAGCATTTCAATTGAACGATGCATTGCATGTTAAAAAATATCTAAGCTTCTAAAGAGGAGAAAATTGTGAATGCATTTCCAATGAAATCATCTGCCAAACTATGTTCCCCGCTGGCGGCCATCTCTGACGAGTTCCGAACATGAAAGTCACAAACTTTGAAGAGGACACCAAAGGACAATTGTGACCAAGTTTCAATTGGCTCAGAAGTTTCAGATAAGAAGATTGCATTTCTTATAGGGTCCCTATCTTAAACTTTGTACCCCGCTGGTGGCCATCTTAAATTTAGTATAAACATAAAAATCACAAACTTTGAGTGAGACCACCCAAAGACTATTTTGCAAAGTTTGGTTGCAAATGGCTACGTAGTTTCGGAGGAAGACATCTGCAAATGAATACCGAGGCATGAAAAGGAAAGGGGAAATTCTAAAATCATAAATCCAACATCACGACAATTCACAGCAACACGAATTGAGACAGTATGATAAAGACAAAAGAAATTAACAAAAATGAACAAGAACGCAACAAAACTAAAGCACTAGCAGTGTGAACCCTATAAAAACTGTGGTATCATCAGGTGCTCCGGAAGGATACGCATTATCTTCTCCACGCGTGGCACCCGTCACACTGCCAGTGAAAAGTCCGGTTTTGTCACAATCGGTGTTAGTCAGTCCGGTAACAAACTCTGGATCTACCCAAAAATATCTGTTCGCATGTGTGAAACAGAAACATTGTAATGGTCTGTCAAATCGTGGTGACGACCGTAAAACCTCTGCAGTGACAATAACCCTTGATTTATAAGTTTTTGAGACCATAATTTCGCTCTGTGGAAAAGATGCCCAAAGGCTCCCTATGTTAAACTTTGATCCGTCATCTTGGATGTGGTACGAACAACAAAAACACAAACTTTAAAGGAAACAACTCAAGGACTGTTGTAAAGTAAGCGAGAACCGAACCGTCAATCAAAAGAACGAACAATCCATGGACAATGTAACTTAGTGTGGTTCCTATTGACTAAGTGGTTTCAGGGGAGAATATCTTTGAATGCATTTCCTATAAGGTCCCCATGTTAAAGTATCACTAGCAGATATGTTATTATCTTGTTTCGCAATTTTTATCTTGTCACGATCATGACAGGCTTAACACAATTTGTTTAGGCAGTGTAAGATATAATAAACAAGATAGAATTAATGTAGAAAAGATAACAGAAAATACTTAAAATGGCTGAAACATACAATATAATGCAACAATCTAGGGGGAACAGCACAAGAAAAACAATAAAATGACAAAAGACAAACATTGACAACGATAGGAACTCGGAATAGCCGGACTTGGTACCGGCACTAGCAAGAGCTAGTGGCAGGGTTAAACCGGTCGACGGGTACCCAAACGTAGATCTTGCATTTTTTTTTTTTAATATCGACTCGTCGTTATCGTTTCTGAACGTAATTATTAACTGGATCTACACTGTAATTTGTGTAGTCTGTGATAAATGGCCAAACAAGATCATACGATATCTGATAGCGGATGTTCGGTGCTAGTGGCCATCTTAAATTAGGTACGAACGTAACAATCACAAACTCTGAAGGAAACCACTCAAGGACTGTTGTGACCAAATTTTGTTCCCATTGGCTCAGTACTTTCAAAGTAGAAGACCTTTGAATACACTACCCATAGAGTCCTGTGTAAAATTATGTTCCCGCTGGCGGCCATATTGGAAAAGATGGGAACCTGCTGGATATATGTAGAAACTGTACATTATAATCCTTGATCAGGTTGCCACTTTTGCAATTCAAACTTAACCTCTATCTCAAACACCTTTTTAGATAAAAATAAAAACTTGTAAAACTCTGAGAGTTCAAAGAAAAAGAGACAATAACTCCTATGAAGTAGTAACCGGACAGATCTGAAAATGCATCCCACAATATGGCATGCTATACAAAGCTTCTGACAAAATTTCAAGTTTGTGTCATTTACCATTGTAGAGAATAGCTTGACACAAATTTTTTGACGGACTGACGTAGTACTAAAAATTGACCAAGTCGGTTAACACGAAGTAGTGAACCGATAAGTCTGAAAATGCATCCCACAATATGGAATGACAATACAAAGCTTCCGACAAAATTTCAAGTTTGTATCATTTACCATTGCAGAGAAAAGCTTGACGAAAGTTGTGACGGACGGACAGACGGAATGACGGAATGACGGACAAGGGTAAAACAGTATACACTCTCCTCCCTCAGAGCGGGGTATAATTAAGAATGTAAGTCACGTCAAAGTTTTTCTGGATACTTTATCAGTTTTTGACATTTTTAACAAAATTTCCATAATAGTGAGAATTAGAAATACATTAAGTAAAAAGCTGTGTCCGAGTCGCGTCAAATTTTCATACCTAATGTATATATATTCTATAAAACTTTCTAAATGTATTAAACATTTTATGACTGTGATAGTAAGGTAACGCTTCTTACAGTCATCACGAGTAGAACAGACGCGTGCTAATCGTACTAGTTGAAACATATATATACCCGTAGGATAAAGCTAGAGGATCGTTGGAGTCATGAAAACGGAAATCAGAAATAGTGAAATAAAAATTATCCCTTTTCTCATATAATCTTCCTTTCATTTTACCGGAGTCAATGATGATACTTAGGTCTTAAAAAATGGCAGTATTTAGAATCTTTATATATTTTTCAGTTCTTTACGGTAGATGAGGTCGACATAAATCAAAAACTGGGATTGATTATAGTAAGGATATCGTTAACATGCCTATTATTATAATTAAAAATCGATATACGTTTATTGCTGTTTTGCACGGTTCCGTTTTGTAGCTTTTCAATAAAGTCCCGTTGGTAACGGAACTCGAAAAACCTGCAATGAGAGGTGTACAATTTGTACCCATGTAATTTTCAATGACCTGTTGATAAACAATGTTTGCCAAAACGAACAAAAATGTTATCTAGCAAAAGATTAATGGCCTTAAGTGGGTTCACTACTCCATATGAAAATGAATAGGATTTCAAATAAATGTGATTTTTTCTTAGAAAATTAAAACAGAAATAATTTAAATGAAAAAATTGATAGTTTTATGATCATGTTTTTGAGTTATAAGTGCTTGAAAATTTGGCTGGAAACTGAACTCCTCGGATTTTTCACAGGATCAAAATTAGCCAGGTTTGACCACTTATGAATGTGACAGAATAAATAAAATTTAATGAAATTTTTCCAGAATGCTTATAAAGATGTATTAAATGAAATTATGGGAAAAATTAAGGGGGTCCATGGGCAAAACATTCTAATGCTTTTAAATGGACAAAACCAGAGAATTCCGAAAATCAGACAAAAATCCCAAAACACGAGGAGCGAACCTCCTTAATTATACCATCGGAAGTCAAGGAGCAATAAATGTTGTAAGTAGAAATATCAATGAGTACTCGAGCATCGTTCGGACGTACCGAGTATCGATTAGTTAAAGTGGTACTGGAATACTCGGTTTTCAATTTTGATATCTAGAATATACGTATTTGATCTCTTCATATTGCCCATGAATATGATTACTATGGAAAATGCAGTCCGTCACATTTCTACTTTCAGATTTGAACTGATAAAATGCCACCACAGAATACGCTGTTTGGTAATATTTAAAACGCGGCACATTTCAGTCTGATAAAAAAAATGTCAAATATAATCCTTTGCGGGACGCTTTAGTCACAAAATCAAGAAATCGACTTTCTCAAAAAATAATTATCAGAATTTTTCACAACAAAAAACACTGTTTTATTGTACCAAGTGAAGATTCTTTGTAGTGGCTTCTTGTGTTTCACGTGTCAGTAACTTTATAAATTAAAAAAATATATGATTATGTTTGTTTTGTCTCCAATTAACGTACTGATTTATATTAATTTGTGAGCAATCAAAATTAAAAGCTGTCAATTAAATACTGATTGCAATGTTGTTTACCTTAAATAAAAATTAAACGGTTTTAAAATGTACTTGAGAGAAATCAAAATGGATGAAAACAAATATTACGGAGTGTTTTTATACATACAACATGTACAATCCAATTATTTGTACATGTTCTATTGTAATAATCATACATCTTTCCGAGCGAGTACTCGAGAAATAAAACATGTCCTAGTTGACATCCCTAGTCTAGTCTTGGAGAAGAATTATTGCTTTTGCTTGCAACAAATTAACCTACAAACAAGAAAATTTAAAAGATTACTAAAGGAGATGTACCTATTCAAATGTTGTAAAAGGGTTATAATTATCCTTATAATAATTTATTGTTTGTTACATTGGTTATAATTTTATCCAGATAACCTCTGAACATATAAAGAGCACGTTCGTCTGCACTTTCTCAGTAACATCATTTAATACGATGATTGGTAACTGCGTTTTTTATAATATCAAAATATGCTTCCTAGTTTATTTTCGAAAGCGGGCATTATTAGTACCCTTTCTAAAGAATTACGAATTTCTCGATCGCCAATGATGTTAACGTTTCTCTTCAATATATAATCGCAAGAGTAATAGCGATATCGCGAAGTCAAACAATCTCAGCTGCTATGGTAGTTCTTTTCAACGTAAGCATTGGAGGTGATAGAAGAGTACTTAAAAAAATTACTTCTAATATGTTTTGAAAGAAAAACGCCTGTATTGTCAATTAAGACAATTCCTTTATCATTATATTCAATTTTCAAAATTTGTTTTACATGTTCATCGCGTTTGTCGATTCTCGGGTAAAGTGGTTTGTTTCAAATATATTTCAAGTGCAATCTCTTCTGATATGAAATTGAATGTATTGAACAAATATGCAACGTGCGTAGAGCTTTGTGCACTGAGGTTTAACAACTTTTTGTGCTTAGATATTCAACACTTCCCTGAACATTTAATTTTTGAAACATGTTTAGAATCTTTGATTTAATTTCCATAAAAACTACGGCATAAGGGCTTGGTAGGCAAACAAAGCGTTTTATGTAATATGGGAGCACTTTTGATTCTTTTTTACAAAACAAAATTATATAGATTCGGTCTGAAATTTAAAAGTAAAGCTGGTGATTTGGAAAATGTAAATAATTGTGACCTAATTGTATCTAGATTGTGATTTGCAACTCCAGATGCATACAAATACAAAGTTAAATGACCTGATCGTGCACATAAAATGTAATCGAGATTCAAACCAGAGCATAAACTTTAATGGAAGTATGTCAAGCGAAGATTTTAAGGTAAATAGACACTGTTGCGCTGCGCAATTCAATTGAACATTTGAAAAATAAAGTGCTGGATACAGATCCATTAAATGCGTGATGATATACACATTTGTTTTCATTGTAATCAATAGCTCATATCATAAACTATCTATTTACAAATATTTATTAGATTCTCATGGATAAAAAGTTTTTATTCAGCTGAAAATTGCCTTTCAATATTTTTTCCGTGCCATCTAGGTAAATTTAGGTGAAAAATGGCTAAAAATAAGCAAACTTTGACCGTTGTTCCAGAAAAAACAAGCAAAGTGAAACATACTTTTTACTACAGATTTCTGGTTGGTAGGATTGGTTCTTTAATTGAGCCGACTTATAGCAAAATCTCATGGATATGAATATGAGTGTCTATCTACCTTACAATGCCAATTAGAAATATGGATACTCAACTTTATATGGTCCTTTTTTGTATAGCAGTTCAAACACAAACTTTGACGTAAACTTGGATGTCAGATATTGACAAAATGTAGGTCATAGTCAACTGATTTTGCCGAGAAGTTTGCCTAATGTCCAAGATGCTTGTTTATGTACTATACTGTACCTGAGATATATGGTCGAACAGAAATTTGGATGTAAGCAGGTCACAAGCGGGACGAATAGGTCGTTATGACGTAATCATGCCAAGATGGTAATTTACCAATATTTCGGATGCATTCATATGCCAATTTATATGACTCTTAAGTAAAAAATGATCTCGAACGATCTTCAATGCTAACTGAATAAGTGCAAAAAATAGGGGTTCAAAGTTCTCTTTTTCTTTTTAAATTGTCAAAAAAACTGAGATCTGTCTTGATCGATTGTAATCCCATATTCATTTAGAACGAAAAGATTTTTTCTATACGTAATACGTTTGTTCCATTACAGAAAAATGTCAATGTATATATCTTAGAAACAGTCTATATGATTTCATATCATACTATGTAGGTCGAGTGACTGTAAATTTTGTTTATTTACAATGTTATATGCTAAAGCATTTTCTTCAAACGTACCTTTAGATGCAACGCTAGACTGTGGTGTTTAAGAGATTCATTTTTGATATACAGATGACATTCGCAATGACCGTTTTTTCATAGTTACATTGTTATGATTAGTTGTCAGTTTTTAGGTAAAAAATATTTTGACGCTCACATGATACAATCTAGATACAATTTAAGAAAACGCTACGTCAAATCCACGATTGCTCCTTCACACTCTAATTTGACAAATCTACCACCTTTAGCGCTAAAGCCGATAGCCTTTACTCCTCTGAAAAAACTTCCACTCGTTACAAAAAATTAAATACACAACAGCATCACTTTTTAACAAAAGCAATGGTGGATTTTCAAAAATTCAAAAGTGCGACGTCAGGAATTGTGCTACATATCCTCGCCTCGTCCGGGGAAAAAACTGTGAAATCTAATGGCAATGGCAGGAAATTTACCATCCAATTCCCCATTGACATGTCATGAAAAACTTACAGCCTGGTATATTTGATTTCCTGAAGTAAGCCAGGCTGTGGAATTCAGTACATCGGAGAAACTGGTCGCCCATTACACCGACCATCTAAAAAGTTTAGATCATTTATATACCAGCACTGTGCAATCTATAATCACGATAAAAAATTAAATCAAAATACAACCATTAGAAATTGTGGAAAAATCCCCTGATCAATCAAAGAGAGAATTTGTAAGATCCAAAAGAGAATGTGAACTGTCTTATAAAAAAAACTACAGATGGCTTATCATCTAGAGTTAAATTACAACATCATGGGTCAGGGAAACATTTCTCAGTGCGCTTCTATTGACATCATGGGTATTTGTTCTCCGAAATTACGTCATTGCAGGTCACATGGTAGAAGAGTGAACTATAATATTAAAAGCAAACGTAAAAACATCGTAAGTATTAAGGATCTATGCTCTCTATATATTTCAGTTATGGTGTACTTGTGCGTGAGAGAATTTCTCATATGGATATACTATTCATACTTTCAAATTTTGGCATTTATTTTTGTAATTTTGGAAGGCAATTCTGACCACCTGTTTTAAGTGCCCACATCTCACTATTTTATAACGCCAAGTTTTCTTACATTCGACTTGATGAGTGCCCTGTTTTTGTCTATATGTTGTAATCGTCCACAGACACTAGTGCTTTTGTCGGGCAAAGGATGACAGTGATAGTAAGAGCACTTTGCCAGTTTGATTAATGTTTGTTGACAATCCCGCACCCATGACCAATGAAGACATGGATGTAGCGTTGCTCGACAATTAGCAAAGAATTCCGCTCAAACCGGTGCTAGGGGCCGTCTTGACCTTACTATGAGGTATGAGCAAAGCTCATTGTTGAAGGCCTCATCGTTGAAGAACAACAATGAAAGCGTTGTTCCTTTGCTTGTTTTTACCATGTATTTGTAGAGGCTTTGTCTCATGTGCGTTTACTCCACGTCCTTTCATTCACCCTTTATATTGTTTTAAAAAACAATGGACGGCATGGCTTGTTCCCTTAACTTAGTTCAATTCCTGTCACACAACTTTATACATGGTGTACATTTCTCAACTAGTACGATTCGCACGTGTTTGTTCTACTCTTGACGATTTAAATGAACGTAACCTTACTATCACAGCAAAACTTTTACAACAGGGTTACAGATTTCATAAATTGTTCAATACCTTTAAGAAGTTTTATAACAGATATGGATATTCAATATCTTAATATGGCGTTACTCGCAAACAGCTTATTACTAAGGGCATTTCTAATCCCCGTTTTTACGGTAATGTTGTTAAAAATTTCAGAAACTAATTAAAAATCCAGAAAAGCTGGGACGTAACTTACATTCTTTGCGTAATAGGAGATATTGACAAGATACTCAGCTTGCATCCGTTAAATTAGCTTTGAGATCTAGAGACCTGATATTTTACATACATACTGGCCTCTCACTGATACTGGCGATGTCTACTGAAATGTATGATGATTCGTGACTAAATCCTGCGGAAAGTTTTGAGTTAGATTTTTCTTCCGTAGTGCAACAGTGTTTTACCAGCAGACTAGGCTCCTGGAGCTAGCCGGACGATTTGTGGCGAGCACCCCTTGACCCTTCTTTCAAAATTACGTATTGTCATATTCCCTCCTTTCAAGATTGTGGTCATGGAGTTAGAAGCCTACTTGTATTGGGTTTTATTCGTATGTTTACTATACTACAAGGGAGTTTTGGGTACCCATAAACCGGTTTAACCCTACCGCTGGCTTTTGCTAGTGCCGGTACCAAGTCCAGCTGTCCCGAGTTCCTATCGTTGTTTACGTTTGTCTTTTGTCTTATTTGTGTTTTTCCTGTGTTGTTCCTTAGCAGATTATGGCATGTTATTATAATTTTCAGCCATTGTAGGTGTTTCCTGTTGTCCCTTTTATTTCATTCATTTTATTCTAGAGCATTAGCAATGCACACGTTCAATACATTATTTCGGTGCCAGATATTTAACTGTTGTTAATGGTGCTTAATTAAAGAATTTGTCACCCAAGTTGTCCGATTTCTTGATGGCTTCGATACGCACAACTACCTAATTAGATTGTGCGTGGGTTAGATACAGTGAAGTTAAACGTGTATTTTTTTCAAGGGGATCATCATTTCTTTCTGTGTATCTGGCATCAAAACTGTGCCGACTTTTATAGCAAAACATGTATTGGTAAAAAAATGTATGAATACCACTTGATGTTAGATGGTCAAAAGAACACATCAATTATATTTTCAGAACTTCCAATGAATTATATTTATGTAGATAGCATGATACAGTTGCACCTACCCTTTGAATTTTATCAGTTCCCGTCCCAACAATCATCACTGGTGGATTGAGATGCTTGTGTTCTCGTTTGATATTTGTTTCAGTTTTTGTTGTATAACAATGTATGTTATCAAGCCAGAAGTCAATATATTCTACAAAAAACAAACAGACACAACTTAGCAAATACTGTTCAATTATTTTTATAAGATAAAAATTCGTCTTTTTAAGACAAACAAAACTCATTTTACCTGCAAGCAATGACCAGGTATTCCGTCCACTTTTTGAGATATTGACGAGGGGAGAATGTCTTCTTTTCGGGGGAACGAATTATTTCTTTTTTGGGGACGATAATATTTTCAATGCGCAACTACATGACATACTACATTTTCTGATAAAGCGGGACATGATGAGGGTCCAAATAAGAAGACTTATGAATGTTTGGATTGGTCAAATTCTTTGCAACAGGTAAGTCTGCTCAGTCATTTTGAACTGTTCTTACAATACATATAATTTTAATAATACAGATGCACCACATGCTAATCAACAAAAAAAAACGATACACGAATTTCATAAATCAAAATATTTTACGTTATAAAAGAAAACAATAATTAGTAGTGTATTTATTCTTTTGCACTTAAGACGTAATACTGTTCCCAAAATGCCTCCAAAATTGCTCCACTATATATGGATAATGTCAAGGTCATTTAGCGATTTTTTTGTCGACATATTTAGTGAGTATTTTTAAATAATTCTTGTACTAAACTGTCTCACTTTCGAACAGAGTGATTTAAATATCTGTTGCCATGACCAGTAGTTATTCTTCGTGCTCTATTTTCGATATTCAATTATTTGCTGGGCAAGTGTAGAACACGTTTGACGCGGTTTTCACGTAAGGACTGTCAATGATTGTGCGCCATCAGTCACTGTGGACACTACAAACGTCTGAAAGGCTACTTACTGTTGACGCTAACTTATTGCACGTAAGGTTGTTATGTAAACAACGTTCTTTGTTCTCATAATACAAGTTGAAATGTACAAACGTATTAGTTTATTTACAAAGAAGTACTAATTATTCCCAAATAGTGGTGCCGTGACTCATGGCGAAACAAAGGTCATATGTGGTGGACACAGAAGCGCCATCACAAGATTGATTAACAAATGTTTCCCAAATGACAACAGATCTTTCCCTTTAAAGCTTCATTATTGTTTCCTCTACCGGATTAGAATTTACTACCGGATTTGACATGTTTAACACGGCGGGTGATTTAGGAGACGCTTACTCTACCTATGCACATGATCTCATCCATGGTTTTTATTGGGTCTGTATTGTTCATCTTTCTGTTCGTGTGTGTGAGTGTGTGTTCATTTTTCTTTTCTGTGCCATGCTCATGTTGTGTCTCTGTTTCTTTGTGGTTTCCGGTGTTGGCATTGTACAGGTCCTTGGAATAATCGATTTTGGATTGAAGGTTTGGTTCTTACTTACTTTACCGTACTTACCTTAAACCAGAGCTACTGAACCGAAATCGTTAAGTGTATCAGGGGAAAATATTGCCGGACCACTTTAGAAGTTGCTTGTCGAGCACTAATAAGCACTCTTTGGCCCCTCTTAAAACTGTTTTCTGACTTGTTCTTTCCTTTTCAAGATAGGGGTGGTCGAATTAGTATTCTACCTGTATGGGGTTTTATTTGTATGTTTATTATACTGTAGGGAAATGGGATGAAGTTTGGGTACCCAAAACTGGTTAACCCTGCCGCTAGCTTTTGCTAAAGTTCCGTTACAAAATGGTTTGCTTTTTACGAGTGTTTTTCTTGTGTAGTTTCCTGGTGGGTTGTAATTTTCTGACAGGACATGATGATTAGCACATGAACGTCATTTCACCGATTTAGAAGAGTGCAAAGAAAATAATACTATAATCAAAATATTACCACTACGTAGGAATGTTAGCGAAGACAAAATTTTGTTCGAGAACAATACAGCGTTGGTCTTAAATGTATGGTAACCAAACGTGAAATATTAAAACATATTAAAACATCTGCATAGAAGCCTAAGTCGCAAAAACCAAATTTGGGTATAACATTTTTGCGGAAAATGTGATGGCAAATTTTGTAGTTCGTTTAACAGTGTGCAAAAACTATAACTGCTGGGTTTTCTCGCTAAAACACCGATTAGTCATTTTCTTAGTACTAAACAGATCCAAGGAAGCTAATCAAACTTTAACAAGGGTACTGTTTGAGGGTAAGAAAAGTAACATATGCCATAGACTTAAAATTGGGTTTGTCTCAGGATTCGAAAATGGAATGAACAAATCAGCCATCAGACAGGTGTTTTTTACAAAATATTCTAGATGGTAGTGTGACGGATGCTATGTGTGGAGCAGATCATGCTAACCTTCCAGAGCACCTGATGATACCTCGAGTTTTTTAGGGTTCACACTGCTAATGCTTTAGTTTTGTGGTGTTCTTGTTCATTTTTGTTTATTTGTTTTGTCTCTGTCATGCTGTCTTTATTCGTGTTGGATATGAAGTGCCGTGTTTTTTTTATTTTTGATCTTGGATTTATCCCTTTCCTCAATTTTGCTTCGGTTATTGTTTAGCAATGAATATATCAATTCATGGTCAAATTTATAATGATTCTTGACCAAAACCCTTCGGGACGTTTGAGTCTGATTTTTCCTCCGCAGTGTGACAGTGTTCTACCAGCAGGCTTGGCTCCTCAAGATAGCCAGCAGATTAGCAGCGAGCACCCTTGTCTCATCTTTGCAATTTTCGTATTGTCTTTTCACTCCATCTCAGATTCATTGGGGTAAATGTGATTTCGGTAACTGCAGTTACCAACATCCCAAGATGGTGGACGCTTTTCGGCTCAATATTATGACCAGAACTGGTCTTTGAAATTCCTTATGACATTACAAAAAACGGCTGTAGTATGTTATCGAAATCTTAAGACAAATATATTAGACAAGGCAGACGGGTGACGTGGAGGCGGTGTATTAACTTAGCACAACTTAATTTTCTTCATCCCAATTACTGTCTGATATAGGAAATACATATGCACATTAAACCCCGAGCAATACATCCACACAAAATTCATACCAGCGATTATATAATTAACGAAACCTGTAAGCTTCAAGTTCTAAATTTAGAAATGTATAACATAAGACACATAACATGGCGAAATTATCTGTTATTATTACAAAATCAACTTTCCAAATATTACGCCGAAACGCGTCCGCCATCTTGGGATATCGGTAACTTCAGTTACCGATATCACATTTACCACAGCGATATTGTGGTCATGGAGTTAGTAGTTTACCTGTATTGAGTTTTATTTGTATGTTTATTATACCGTACATTAAGAAACCGGACAGATAAAGGTGAAGTTTGGGTACATACAAACCGGTTTCACCCTATCGCTGGCTTTTGCTAATGCCGGTTACAATTCCGGCTGTCCCGGGTTCCTATCGTTGGTTAGGTTTGTTCTTTTTTGTTTGTTTGTTTTTTTAAGTAGATGCCATATACTTCAAGAAGGGCTCATTCACACATGTACAAATAAACTGGAATGTATATATTATTCGTGGTCTCAAGAGAGCTAAAATATTTTTGTATATGCGCTTAATTTCCTCAGTTTCGTCGACTTTTCAACAGGAACTAATTAAAGAGATGTGAACTATTGAAACAATGCAATAGGAAAACAAATCAATGCAATACTTCGTATAACAGAATGATGCGTTCGTTGATAAAGATTAGAAGTATTACTCAAGAAAAGGGTAAACAATTATTCCATAGTAATTAGAAATATAGACTCATACGTCGATTACATTTCATGACTGATAAATTGATAACACCTGAAAGTCTAGTTTCATGTACTAGGAAACGGATTGTGGAGCCCAAAACGAAAGACATTTCAAAGTTTCAACGCATTATTATTTCCTCTCGCGGCACAAAATAGATCAAACAAATCAAAAGGCAAACAGTGAATCTAAATTCTCATAAGAGTTTGCTCTCATGGATAACAGACATACCTCCAATAGTGTCGAATTTTTTCTCCAGCATATTTACTGAAGTTGATATCCATTCCTTTGATACATCAACAGCAAGTATGTAAATAGCATTGGAACTGAGAAACGTTTGATGAGTTGCATAATATTCTTTCTGGCCAGCAAAATCCCAAAACCCACAATCAGCTAATTTTTCTTCTCCAGCTGTCCACTTCACTGTGTTACTGCGATCTAAAGAAAACACACATGTAAATGTTTGTTGTTTTTATTTATACATTTCAAAAAAGTTTAAACATGCATGATCGGCAACTATTTCACTGCCAAACCATCAAATAATTTAGTTTTGGGAAAGCTCTAGCTTGGAATCAAGTTTACTAATACAATAACCATCTAAATTATGAATTTCCCTGTAGACACGTGACTAAGATATCTTAGATATACTCAAACAAAGAGATAATAACCCATCAAAAGATACAAAATTCCGTGAGACCTACCACATCACATGGATGTACAACGTCGAGGTTTTGATGGATTTAGTAGATGACTATGCTATGAAGGCGACAAAAAAGAGAACGGATATGTTTAGATATTGACTGACTGGATCTGGACCATAAAGTCATTAATTGAGACTCGCATGAAAACTATGTAATTGCCCTAGTTTGTGTGACAGTGACACTGTCTCTATAGCCTTGTCACGAAGATTGGTATTGTCAGTTAATTTGGAAATCCTACTTATAACCACTACTACATGTGAAGACGATAATATTAAAAATAACACTTCAGTTCACCGATGATAAAAGAAATCGTCCTGCTTACATCTACTGGGTACGTAAACTTCATAAGAATTCATACATATAGCAATTTAATTTTGGGTGATCTAACTCTACCACTAAACGTCTTTCTAACCTCCTTACCACTTTATTGACTGGAGTCAGAGCATGCCTGAAAAGTTAACGTGATAAAACCTACTCAGCGAATGGCGTGAAACAGATCTGAATTTAAAAAAAATCCAAAGATCTTAAACAGCTATGCTCAATTAATCTCACCCATTGTTGTAGCATTTACACTTCTGAATTTTCCACACTTTATACAACCCGCAATACAATAAACTGAAAACAGTAATTGCTGATCTAATACATCAATGCTCCAACTGCATTAATTCCAATGCTTCTCATTGGAATTAATGCAGTTGGAGTTAACATATGTGTTATGGTCTCATGTTCATTTACTCCATATCCTTTCGTAAAATATTCTAAAACTGGCCATCAAATAATCACATACCTCAGGCAAAGAAAGTACAAAAAAGTAGAACAAAAAATATTATGAAATTGTTTGATTGCATTTCAATCGCAATACCAGTACATTATTTGATTATAAGAGATTGATTTGATTGTAAAATAAAACGTTACAGGCTCTGCTACACGTCACTAGTAAACTGCATTTTGGACCGTCAAAACTACGATTGACGCCCTCGGATATTCAAATGTGTACTGTTATTAGTAAAACATATATTGTTAAGAACCGCACTTAGTCGAATAAAACCTGTAGTCAGAATGACGAAATCAAGATATTAGAATCTGTATTCGAAATATTTTGTCGAATTCGGAAGGCAATTTTTTCATTACACAAAATGAATTCCAATGGGAACTAACTCTGCGTTACTTTTAGCTGAACCATTCCCTTTCTGACATGAGGCCACGTTTTAACTAGGGCTAACACAGAGAAAATAAAAACATTTAGAAAAGTCCTTAAATTTCAGCTTCCGCTATAAATACGATGTACTTTCTTAAGGAATGTTCATTCAGCTCATACATCTTCCTTTCTGCATTTCAATGTTACACTGAAAAGACTTTAATTATCAAAATGGCCATTTGAAAGAAAATAAATTTCCAGGTACTTCAGTTTGTTGTTGTTGTTAATTGTCACTGGGTCGATGAAACTGGTTGTGGACTGTTAGCTCCCGTGGATATTCAACAATCCAGTAGTCAGTACTACGGTGTTGACAAAAAAGTTCATGTAATTTAGGAATTTGATTGATTAACTAAACTTAATTTAGAAATTCTTTTGATTGACGGTTCGGTTCTCACTTACTTTGCAATGTGTAAATTTTAGATTTTTTTTTTTAAACTAAGGTTTATCTCCCTCGTGCAAAGACTTAAAATCTAGATCCTTTTGCTTGTTAATTCTCTATCAGATTAACACATTTGTGGTTAAGATCATCCACATGATTTGATTTTATCTGCAATGAAGAGAATAAGTTGTCAATGACCATTTACAAAAACTACGGTGTTTTTTGTTTCATAAAAGGGAAAACATCTTCTTAGAGCACTATGAACGTCTTTATATACTATAAAGGTATTATTTACCGGCAATGAAAATCCAACTGCCACTTTCCAGGTCAATTTTACATTTTCTGACCTCGATGTTTATACCATCAGTACTGATGACGTCATCAATTTCTTCTTTCAAGAGCCGTCGTAACAAACATGTCTTTCCAACACCACTCTCTCCAACAATCATAATTCTGATATAATATCTAGGTGCTGTCCCAGCTCTTGCCGCCTCCATAAATGTATCTCTGTCATGTTGTGACATTTCTTTCAGGACCTGTGGCATTTCTACGCATAAATTCAAATAAATTAATAATAGCTCATTTGCCAATTTTAACGGAATTCCCGACTTAGACTTCAAGTTTCACACACTGGCGCAAAGGGAAGCAACTCTTTACCGGAAAAACTCAGCAATTTCAGCATAAATTTCTAACATGTAAATTTTTTTATCCATTAATCTGTACGATTTCCAAAATTCATCTTACATCATTGGTGACAATTGTGAAAATAATATGACCTTTCTTGTGCCTGTTTGTCTCGTTTTATATCTGTAAAGATTTCATATATCAACTTACCGATTTATAATGGTTTCTTCGGTAAATCTGACGACTTGTGCATTGACACTTGATCTTGCTTTAGATTGAGTTACATCATTTTGAGTGATAATTAAAGAACGGAAAGAAAGTCGATAATACTGCCAAATCAACTATTGTTTACGTTAACTAACAAGCATGTATCCCCTTTTTTACATGCAATACGGATTACATTCTTTTGCTTTCGGTAATATCAATCGTTGGATTATAGCTCAGAGTTGACGCGTGTAATTTATTATTTGCCTGTATAAAAGAATCAATCCATATTGGTTGCTGTCCTTAAACACAACACGTAAAACGCGTAAAATAAGAGGCCAAGATATCGTTTCAAAAAGCGATCACTTAATTAACGTTCACTTTTTCCAATGGAAAATAAACGAAACGTACCCTTTATCGTTCAAATTACTCTAATCCCGATTCAATGTCGAACATAACCAATTCGTACCAGATTTAGAATTCAAATAGGAAGTTGATATCATAAAGTAACAAAAAAATGCTCCTAACTCACAACCAGAAAGAAGCATACCACATTTCAAATGTATCCCTCATCCAAAGATGAGAATTGTAATAAGAAATATATTTTTTACTTCGGAATGAATGACTGACGGACGGAAGGAATGAAGAACAGATGAATGAACAAGTGTATTCCAATATACCTCTCACACGTTGATTGGGTAAAATTACTTATAACTTTAAACGATCAAGTTGTGCTCAATTTGTCGGATAAAAATGGTATTGTTTTAGAGGAGAAGGTCTCTCACATGGTCCAATGTTAAACTATGATTACCACTTGAAGCCATCGTTAGAAAAAACGTACGGAAAGTATGATTCAAATTGCCCATGTACTTTCAGAGGAGAAGATCTTTGAATATGTTTCCCTATGGGGTCCAATGTTAAAACCACGCTCTCCGTTGGTGGCCGTCTTGGATATGTGCGGACTTGAGGAACACATTTTTAAAATGGGTCACCTAAACGCAAGTGTGACCAAGTTTGATTTCAATTGGCAGAGTTTTTTTCAGATGAGAAGATTTTCGCATATTTTGTCCCATTTGTGACATAATTCACCGCTGGTGGCCATCTTAGATAACATGGTGACTTGCCGGACATATTTTTTAAGGGGACCACCAAAGGACTATTGTGACCAAGTTTGGTTCAAATTTGCCCTGCAGTTTCAGTGAAGAAAGTCTTTGAATGCTTTACCATAGGGTCAAATGATAAAACCATGTTCCCCGCTGGATGCAATATGGAATATTCTACGGACTTGCGGGACATATTTTTGAAAAGAGGCCTTCTTAGGATCATTGTGACCAAGTTTGGTTCCAATTGGCCTATTTGATTCAGAGGAGAGGGGTCCGATTTTCAACAAAGATCCCGCTGGTGGCCATCTTAGATAACATGCGGACTTGCCAGACACTTTTAAATGGAGACCACTATGGCATGCCTGAACCACATTAATTCGATAAATAGATATTAGCGCCGCAAAATAGAGTTTATCGGTCACATTAATGCGATAAACACATATTTGCGGCGTTAATTCGCATTAGCAGTTTTTAATGAATTATCGTGCTAAGTACAGTTATTTTTTGTTAAGTTATTTAACGGTCGTTCATGAATGATCGCAAAGTAACATTAATAAATGGTCTCAACCAATGAAATGAACTGTTATTGTGTTTTTCCTGTAAATAAGGGACGACCGTTTAATTTTCAAGGAAAGTTCCATGTCCATTTCAAAGAAATTCTGTATTTTCTTCCAATGCCACATTTTTTTTCCTTCAAATCGAATTTCAATTTTTCATGACATGTAGGAATAGAATATCTATCTTTACTGGAACCAAGATTGATTGATTTATTTTCACGATCGCCTCAGCTCCTCCCCAAACAAAATTAAAAAAAAATAATAAATGATGATGATCTCAACTATTGCTCGCAACAGTAAAATTAGTATTTTGAAACAAAAGACGTCGAGTAAATGAAGGGTGCATTTTAAAGTAATATTTGGGTTACATGGAGTAAAAGAATTGTCAAGTAAGTAAAATCTGCATTTTAGTGAAATATTTTGGTAATATAAACTTTGTTTTGGGTCGTTTTAACCTGGATATGGGATTTTGTCTCCTTGACATTAACCCCATTTCCTTTCTTTTTCATAAAACAAATGTGTCGAGTAAGTAAAATCTCCATATTACTGTAGTATGTGGGTGATATGGGCTAAAACAAGTGTTTCGGGAAAATAAAATGCGCAATTTAACGTAGTATTATGGTTATACGGACTATTACCTTTAAATATATGGACTAAAACAAATGTTGAGTAAGTAAAATCTGTATTTTAATGCTAAATTTAGTTTATATGGGCTAAAACAAATGTGTTGAGTAAATCAAATCTGTATTGTAATGCTACATTTGGGTAATATGGACTAAAACAATGTGTCGAGTAAGTAAAATCTGTATTTAAAAGCCATATTTGGGTAATATGGACTAAAACAAATGTGTCGACTAAGTTTAAATCTGTATGTTAATGCTATATTTCGGTAATATGGACTAAAACAAATGTGTCAAGTAAGTAAAATCTGCATTTAAATGCTATCTTTGGGTAATATGGACTAAAACAAATGTGTCGACTAAGTTTAAATCTGTATGTTAATGCTATATTTCGGTAATATGGAGTAAAACAAATGTGTCAAGTAAGTAAAATCTGCATTTAAATGCTATCTTTGGGTAATATGGACTAAAACAAATGTGTCGAGTAAGTAAAATCTGTATTTAAATGCTATATTTGGGTAATATGGACTAAAACAAATGTGTCGAGTAAGTAAAATCTGAATTTAAGTGTTAATATGGGGGTAAAACCAATGTGTCGAATAAAAAAATAATATGGGCTACAAAAATTGTGTAGAGTAAGTAAAATCTGCATTTTATTGTTTACTGCAGGGGAGGGGGTATTGCCTGATAGGAATGAGCCAAAGTTATCTGAGATATATATCCAAAATCTATATAACTACACTAAAATAAAGTTAGCATACTTATAGCATTGAGAATTTTATATGTAAGTTATAAAAACCCAAAGAAACAAAGCATTAAATACAGTTTTATGTGAACATCAGCACCAGTCTACTCGTTGTCTGAAAGAATATTCCCTTATCTTGTTTTTGTTTTTATTTTTTTTGATACAGAAACTTTATATATACATATATTATTTTTTTCTACTGTATACGGGAATTATATATTACAATTTGTTTAAAAACGCTTTATTTCACAAAAAAAAACAAACAAAAATAGAAAACAAAAACAAAAACAAAAAAGAAAAACACCACAGTTTTTGTCCCATCCCTCTACATCAAAATATAGGAGGTCGACTTACCATACCAAATAAAGTCTACCACCGTAATGACATTTTATTCAAATAACAAAGAAATTCAGTTGATATCATTTTATTTTTAATGATAAGGCCTTCCAATTTCCCGGCTTTAACCGTTTCCCATTTTGACCAATGGAAGCGCTTTTAACAAATAATAAAATAAACTGACAAACAAATGACGGATGCGAACTTCCGTGAATATGAATTATCATATAAGGGCATTGAAACTCTTAATGCTTTAATGACCGTTCATTGAATTATCTCATATTTGCGACGCTGGAACCATATTAATTCGATAAACCCATTTTAGTGGTCGACCAGTTCATATAAATGCCGCTTAGTTGAGATGATCGATCGCAAATATGTGGCTATCGTATTAATGTGACCGACAAACTATACTTTGCGTCGCTAATATCTATTTATCGAATTAATGTGGTTCAGGCGTGTCAAAGACCACCCAAGGACTTTTGTGATCAAGTTTGTTCAAATTGACCCAGCGGTTCAGAGAAGAAAACCTTTAAATGTATTCCCATAGAGTCTAATGTTAAAACTATCAGCATCCAACTTAGATTTGAAATGGACTTGATGAATGAAGCATTTTTAAAAGGGGCCTGCTAAGGACCATTGTGACTTAACAACGGCAGTAGAATACCGAAAAACCAAAGCAGAAGATTACATAAATCAAAGTCCAGAGAAAAGGCAAAAGAAAGAACACCAGAAGACGGAAGACCAAAGACACCACATGCCCACAAAACACACGAACATTACATATACAACATACAAAAAAAAACTAAAGCACTAGCAGTGTGAACTCTCAAAAAACAGAGTGACATCATGTGCTCCAGAAGAGTAAGCATGTCCTGCTCTGAATACAGCACCAGTCACACGGCCAGTAAGGAATATGTTTTAAAGGTCTTTTAGGTTACTGATTGATTAGTGTCAGTGTCTTACCCTGAGACGAAACCAATTGAGAACCATGGTACGTGTAACGTGTAACTTCTCTAACCCTCAAACAATACCAAGGTGAAATTTTGAAAAGATTATGTAATCAATTAGGTATTCAAACATGGACAAGGACAAATCGATACAAACTGTGACTAAGTTTTGTTCCAATTGGCCCAGGTGTTTCAGAGGAGAAGATCTTTAAATATTGTAACCAATTTTCAACAAAGATTACCGTCGGCGGTCATTTTTGATGACGTGCGGACTTTTAAAGGAGACCACCCAAAGACTATTGTGACCAAGTTTGATTCCAATTGACGCAGTTCTTTCAAAGAAGAAGATCTTTGAATGCTTTTCCACAGGGTCCAATGTTAAAACCATTTCCCATCAACAGATAAATCTTTTTGCTTTTAATAAATAATTGCTTATCATATATTTTTTATTCATTTTCATGGAGTATTTAATCAAATAAAGTTCGAAAGAACTGCTGCATTGACGGGTGTTATTCATCAAAATTTACCATTTTTACCAAATAATGTGAAAGGGAATATTCTCACTAATCGGTGCATTTGTAATGACTAAAAGTTTTACAAGTCAGTTTTAATTATTTATTTTTGGACATATTGTAATTTTAAACAAACTTCTTTTTCCTATAATGTGTATAACAAAATTTTGCACTGATTGGTAGATTTGCAATGACTCAAATGAAGGTTTATAGGTGTTTGTTTACCAAAATTGTCCATATTCATGGACTTTTGAACAAAAAACGTGTAAAATCAAAGTTTTGCACTGACCAGGGCATTTGTTATGGCTAAAATGAGCATTTACCAGTGATCTTTTGTTTTTTTTTTTTTTGGTTTTTTTTTTCATTTTCATGGAATTTTGAACAAAATAATGTGTAAAATGAAAGTTTTCAACTGACCGGTATGTATTTAATGACTAAAGTGAAGATTCATAAGTATTTTTTTATTTTTTATTTCTTTTTGATGGAATTTTTATCAAAGTATTGTGTTAAAAGAAAGTTTCGCACTGACCGTTGTCTATGTAATGACTAACGTGAAGATTCATATGTATTTTTTTTTTCATTTCATGGAATTTTGAACAGAATAATGTGTAAAGGAAAGTTTCGCACTGACCGGTGTATATGTAATTTACTAAAATGTAGATTTATAAGTAATTTTTTAATCACATTTTTTCTTTTGATGAAATTTTTAACAAAATATTATGTAAAAGGAAAGTTTTGCACTGACCAGTGTATTTGTAATGACAAAAATAAAGAATCATAAGTCATTTTTATCACAATTTTTTGTTCATGGAATGTTTAACAAAATAATGTGTAAAAGGAAAGTTTCGCACTGACCGGTGTACAATGTATATGTTATGCCTAAATGTAAATTCATAAGTAATTTTTTATCACATTTTTTCATTTTCATGGAATTTTTAACAAAAACTAGAGGCTCACATGAGCCTGTATCGCTCACCTGGGGACTGGTTTTATTCATTGTCACCAAAAGACCACCCATTCATACTATAAATCAGTTCAGCAGATGTTACATTTTCATTGTTGGATGAGGTACAACCTAAAAATCACAAACTTTGGAAGGGATCACCCAAAGACAATTGTAACCAAGTTTGGTTCCAATTTGCTCAGTAGGTTCAGAGGAGAAGACATTTGAATGCATTTCCAGCAGAGTCCCTATGGTAAAGTAAGCGAGAACCGAACCGTCAGTCTGAAAAGAACAATCCAAGGACAATGGCAACGTTGGAAAAACAAAGACATAACATGGGCACGGCACAGAAAAGAAAATGAAGACACGCACATATACAAAAATGAACAACACGGACCCAATAAAAACCATGGGTGAGATCAGGTGCACCGGTAGAGCAAGCATCTCCTGCTTCTTATAAGACACCCGCCGTGTTGAACATGTCAACTCCGGTAGTAAAGTCAACTCCGGTAGAGGAAAATCAAACTTTAGTGGCAAAGAGAAAGATCTGTTGTCATCTGGGAAACAGATATCTCATAGCGGTAAACTATGTTCCAAGCTGGCGGCCATCTGAACATAAAAATCGCAAACTTTAAAGGGGACCACCCAAGGACTTTTGTGACCAAGTTTGGTTCAATTTGGCTTGGTAGTTTCAAAGGAGAAGATCTCTGGGTGCATTTCCCATAGGGTCCCTATGTTAAACTATGTTTCCTGCTGGCGGCCATCTTGAATGAGGTATGAACATGAACATAAAAATCACAAACTTTGAAGGAAAACATCTAAAGACTATTACAACCAAGTTTGGTTCTAATTGACTCAGTGGGTTCAGAGGAGAAGACATTTGAATGAATTTCACATAGGGTTCCTATGTTAAACTGTGTTACACACTGGCAGCCATCTTTGATGAGGTACAAACGTAAAAATCACAAACTTTAAAGGGGACCACCCACGGACTACTGTGACAAAATTTGGTCTCCATTGGCTCTAGTTTCAGAGAAGAAGATCATTGAATGCATTTCCGTTAGGGTCCTATGTTAAACTATCTTCCCCCGCTGACGACCATCTTGGATGAGATGCGAACCCGCTGGACATATGTAGAAATTGTAGTTCTGGAACACCTCAACACTTTTGCAATTCAAATCTAACCTTTATCTCAAACAGTTTTTGAAATAAAAGTAAACACGATAAAAAATTGTGAAAATTCAATGAAAAAGCGGCAATAACTCCTATGTGGGTTGTCAAATTTTCTTCAAAATTGCAGGACATGTAGATCTTACTATGCTGACCATATTTTTATACAAACTTCACTTCTATCTTCTACCATTTCAATAGATAAGACTAAAAGTAACGAAAAACTGAAAATTTTACGGAAAAGGGGCAATAACTCATAGACGGGTACCCAGATATTCTCCAAAATTGCAGGGCAGGTAGATCTCATCATACTTATCATTTTTATTTATGTCAGAATTTTAATATCTGAATTGGTTTTCGAGTAATTTGCAAAAAACGACAATTTACCCTATGTTCTATTTTTAGTAACAGCGGCCATGTTGTTTAGTCTATGGACATAAAAATCACAAACTTGAAAGAGCATACACTGGTGATGATTAAGGCCAAGTTTGGTTAGTATTGGCCCAGTAGTTTCAGAGAAGAAGATCTTTGAATAAAAGTTAACAGACGGACGGACGGACGACGGACACCGAGTGATGGCAAAAGCTCACATGGCGTTTGGCCAGGTGTGCTAATAATGTGTAAAAGGAATGTTTCGCACCGACCAGTGTTAAAGTAATGACTAAAATGAAGATTCATAAGTACTTTTTTTATCACATTTTTTCATTTTCATGAAATTTTTAAAAAGAATTATGTGTAAAAAGAAAGTCTAGCACTGACTGGTATATTTGTAATGATTAAAATAAAGAATCGTTAGTGATTTTTCATCACATTGTTTTCGTTTTCATGGAATTTTTAACAAAATAATGTGAAAAAAAATAAAGTTTTAGGACTGAACGGTGTATATGTAATGACTAAAAAGTAGATTCATAAGTAATTTTTTAATCACTTTTTTTCATTTTCATGGAATTTTTAACAAAATAATGTGTAAAACGACTGTTTCGCACTGACCAGTGTATATGTAATGACTAAAATGAAGATTTATAAGTAATTTTATCACATTTTTTTCATTTTCATGTAATTTTTAACAGAACTCTGAGTAAAAGGAAAGTCTGGGACTGACTGATGTATTTTTAATGACTGAAATAAAGAATCGTAAGTAATTTTTTATCGCATTTTTTTTTTCATTTTCATGGATTTTTTTAAAAATAATGTGAAAAAAATAAAGTTGTAGAACTGACCGGTGTAAATGAAGATTCATAAGTAATTTTTAATCGCAGTTTTCCATTTTCATCGAATTTTTAACAAAATAATGTTAAAAGGAAAGTTTCTCACTGACCGGTGTATAATTAATGACTAAAATTTAGATTCATAAGTAATTTTTTTATAACATTTTTTCATTTTCATGGAATTTTTAACAAAATAATGTGTAAAAGGAAAGTTTTGCACTGACCGGTGTATATGTAATGACTAAAATGAAGATTCATAATTAATTTTTTATCACTTTTTTTCATTTTCATGAAATTTTTTACAAAATAATATGTAAAGGGAAAGTTCCGCATTGACCGGTACATTTGAAATTATCAAAATTATTTGATTAAAATTGATTGATATTTTTTACCATTTTCTGCATTTTGGTGGAGTTCTTAACAAAATAGAGGAAATTTAACTATTGATTTTCAATTTATGCATTCTTTTCATATCAAATTAAAGCATTGGACTCTTCCCAGTCACTGTTAATGTTAATTTTGTATAAAATCGTTATCACGATTGAATTCGTATCGTTTCATTTGAAAATTTCAATTATCTATTAATCTATTGATTATTTTGCATATCATTAGATGACGAGTCCTCTTTCGTCAGTTGACGAATTGTATTCGTCAAATGACGAGTATCTGGACGTGAACTGTTATGGACGTGAATCGATTCGTCCCGTCCCGTCCCGCCACGTTCCCTTCAGCGATCCGTTCACGTCCCGTCAGCAATCCGTTTCGCGTTCGTCAAACATTTAGGGCTACGTTGCACAGTACTGTAACTATAGCGGCCTTCTTGAATTACGAATGGACTTGTCGGACAAATTTTAAGGGAACCACCCAAGGACTTTTGTGACCAAGTTTGATTCCGATTGACACAGCGGTTTCAGAGAAAACAGCTTTGAATGCATTTCCATAGGGTCCAATGTTAAAACCACGTTCTCTGCTGGTGGCCATTTTGGATATGATACGGAGTTGGCAGTTACATTTTTTAAAAAGGGCAACTGAGAGACCATTGTGACCAAGTTTGGTTCCAATTGGCCCAGTAGTTTCAGAGGATGTCTTTGAATATAGGATCTAATTTTCTACAAAGATCCCCACTGGCAGCCATCCTGGATGACATGCGGACTTGCAGGACCAAGTTATGACCAAGTTTTGTTCCTAATGGTCAAGCGGTTTCAGAGGAAATGATGTTTGAACGAAAAGTTTACGGTTGACTGACGACGTATGACGGATGACAGACGCCAAGTAAGGACAAAAGCTCACCCTGGCATAGCTAGGTGAGCTAAGAATAAAAATCAACATAAATATGACAATATTAATAAATACAAAACAAAAACAGATATGAATGAAACGAAAATATAGCACTAACAGGAATCCGGCATAAACAAAAGGGTTCATCAGTAGCTCCATAAGGAAAAGCAGGAAATGTGGCACGCATAGTACTTCTCACAATAAAAAAGTGCTTAGTTAAATTGGAGATATGTTAACTGGGATAGAGACATTCTAATGAAAATCGTCCAACATAAAATTGCGAAATATTTTTGAGATAATATGTGTATCAGCTATTTTGACAATATTTCTTATAAATGGGAATGAAAACAGCTTGTTTGAATAATTGAAATAAAAAATTAAAAATACATTTGTTATGCAAACAAATGCAAGGTTTTTCCCAATAAATGTTATGCTCTGTTACGTATTTCGCCTGAAATCATCTTGATGACTAGCACAGTATCTCCTATACATCGATTAGGCATTTCATACCATTTTAGATATGTAAAAAAATTGGCTTTGGCCTTGACCAGTGACCTCTATGACCTTTGGCTCAAAATGAAGGTCTTTTCTAATTAATAACATTAAATATATATATATACATGTATATCATTTCAACATTATCTCTACAGGTTTAAAAATTAAAGGTTAAAAACGGCTTTCCGAAAATCGTCAAGGACAATAACCCTGCAAGTACTCATATAGTCCGGTCCCTATGAAACAAATTAGCCCTTCACATTTGGATATGATTCGGAATTCGTCACAATAGTCCTTGGGTGGTCCCCTTTCAAAAATATGTCCGGCAAGTCCGCACGTCATCCAAGATGGCCACCAGCGGTATCTTTGGCAAAAATTGGACCCTATATTCAAAGGAATATTTGTGCAAATATACTTATTGAGCTATGTCTTTCGCTTTCCTAATTTATCTTATAACAACGTCAACCTGGTATGAAGATAATCCACAAAAACTGATAGACCAAATCCTGTTAAAGGCTTTAGCTAAAAAACGGTTGGTCGCCTAGTTTTTGTTCAATGTATAAAATAAAGATCTCAATAAGAGGGATATTTTTGCAATATAATGTTTTACAAAATTTTCATCGTTGCAATAACAGAATTTGGAAGGCGGCCATTTTGAGTTGAAAAAACGCGGTCAAACAAATATTTTGACCCCGTTCCATGAACGCTACTTGACAACCAATTTCATCGAAATCCGAAAACTATGAGAAATCACCATATTTCGGAGTAAAAAGGGCGTATTTGATTCGCAACCCAACAAAATTGCACTACAATTATCCTGACAATATATGCAACATTTTCTCATCTCAGAATTTTTATATCAGTTACGATTTCTAAGCTTACATTTTCACAAAGTAAGTGAGAACCGAACCGTCAGTCAAACAACGGCAGTAGAACACCGAAGGAACAAAGGGGTGAAATTCA